>VWZE01024400.1:174485-286730 GCA_013396675.1 Eubucco bourcierii | reverse complement strand
CGTGGGCGCGGGAGAGCTGGAGGGGGGATCTAGGGGGCAACTTGATCTGGAAACTCTGCGGCGCGGGGTGGAAGCGTGAGCGGAGGGGGAGTCTGATCGGGGAGACAGCGCTGCGCGGCCCTGGCGCCGGGAGCCCCGCGCTGTGGCGGGGGAGCGGGGCCCCTGCTCGCGGCGTGTGCGCGCGGCCGCTCTGGCGCTTCCCCAAGTCGGCTTCGTGGCTCTGGGAAGATCAATGGAAGTGTGTCTCTACTTTTTGGGGAGCGCATCGGCGGGGCGGAGAGCATCTCTGTAAGTTTGTGGTGGGTTGCGAACTTCCTTCGCGTTGCCTCGGCTCTGCGCGCGTGGGATTGTCCTCCGTGTGTCTCGTCTTTTGGCAATGTGCTGTCAGACAGCTTCGGGCAGTGACAGGCTCTGCCGGGTGGTCTGCTGCCCTGAAGTCCTACCGGGGCTTTACCTGCCCTCCTGCTCAAGGAGGGAGACTCGTGAGGGAAGCCATCCAGGACAGCGCTTTTAATGATCAGTTCACTACACGGTAGTGAACATCTTGGTGCTGTGCAGCGAGAACACGCCGCGGCCGAAAGTAACTGTATGGCACTGTGGTTTGTGGAGGGAAAGGGGTGGTCTCCTCCCTCGTGAAACTACAAACATTCTGGTATCTGATGCGTTTTTTTATTTTCGTGGGCTGTAGGAAGCAAGTTCATTGTTCCGCGAGCTTAGAAGTTTTAAGTGAAGTTGCTTTAAAGCAAAGTAGTGTAAGAACGAAAGGACAAATTTATTGTGTTCTCACACTGTTAAAAGTTTTAGGGAGGGTGTCATTTCTCTAAGTCACGTTGTTCCAGGCTTATCTAAATTTTTAGATTCTAAATAATTTTTTTACTAGAAGACTGTAGCAGTTGGTCATTTGGGGTTTTTAATTTGTTTGGGGGGGTTGGTTGTCTTTGGGGGGTTTTGTTGTTTGTTTGTTCTGGTTTTTAACTTTCTAAGTGTCATGTCTCCTTTAGATGAAGCCTTCATAGTTGGATGCTTGTTTGAGTTTTCTCTGTCTGTTACGTACTGTGTTTTATATATACTTCTTAATGCAAAGTATATTTTGCATAATTCCATTGGCAGAATTTGAATAATATTCTGTGGATGTTTACATCCTAAAATTCAGTCTGGTAAAGAGTATATTGAAGTATAAATAACTCTCATCTATGACCAGTTATACTATGCAATTAGTAACTGTGAAATACTTTAAAATGCTTTCTGATGAAAAATTTTGAGCAAAATAATATTTTTTTTACAACTGCAGGTTTTGACATTGCGAGTTTATTTATTTTCAGTGGTCTGGTAAATTAGAGGAGGAAAAAAAAGTCACCAGTACTGAAGTTTTAGATGCATACGTCAGATAAAAAAGTGAAATGAGTTTACATGAACAAACTCTGAGATGAAAGGTATCATTTGGTAGAAGAAATTCTTGACCACGCTTTTGTGTAATATTTATTGGAAGGAAAAAAAATTCAGAATAACACTCATAATCCAGTTAACAGGTTAAAGACCAGTACTTCAGTTAAATCTCTTTGAGTCAGCAGTAATTATTCTCTATTGAAATGGAAAAGGGGAAAAGAGGATTTAGTAATAGAAACTAGATTTAAAGTTGGAAATCAGTCTACTGTAGGTGCTTTAAATAAGCAGTTATTTGATATAAACCCCATGAAATATCAGAAAATAAAATAATCAATCTAAAGGCACATTTTTGTCATCTAGCCCCAGTAATTAACAGATTATATATAGGCTTGGCTCAATAAGGTACTGAGCACTTTTACCTCCAGTTGAGATCAGTGAGGCTGAGACAGACTGATATCCATGTAGACTGGTGCAAAAACTGCCACTGATTTGGGTCATTTTAGGCCTGATAAAAATTGGGAGTGCTCAGCAACTTAGAGGATCAGGTACTGTTAGTGAAGGGGCGCTGCGCTATACATACTTAAAAGAAAATAACTGAGGCTTATGCTAAGGCTTCAGGTCAGAAGGACTTCTGACTCTATCATGCTACCGCATTTACTGCTGCTGCACTTACTGTACTGAATGCTGCATTTCTGTGGTAGAACACTCATCTCTGGCAGCACACGAAAGAAAATATCAGACTTTTAAAGAAAGATCTTTAAACAATTTTTTCAAAATCTTGTACAAATGTTCTGCACTTGAGTAAGATTTAGAGGCAGATTTCAACTGTGGTGCACCCTGTCAAAGATTTTTATTGTCAGCTTTAACATGTGTGTAATATTATTGTCTTTTAAGAATAGCTTTACTGCATGATCTGTTCTATTAAATGAATAAATGTGAACTTGTTAAGTTTATGTTTTAGCAAATGCAGTGTTTAGGTTCTGCAAGTTTGTGCAATATTAACTGGACAAAAATTCTCAGAAATAATTTTAGTGTGTTATAGTAAAGACTTTGGTTTGCTGGAAAAAAAAAATTCTTCCCAGGCTAACTAGTTAAAAGTAAGTTATTTCAGGATGCTTGCATGTGGTTCTTCTAAGCTTTAAAAGTATCTCGTGATCTTAAAATTAATACTTTATAATAGCGTAGTATTATTTGCAAAGTGTTTTATCTTGTCATAAAACAAGTAAGAAACTCAAAGTTAGGGTAGGTATCTGCACTGTCAGCTGAGCAATTCACATGAAATCCTAAACATTTAAATTTTTTTGAGGTTACGGAGGCTTTAAAGAGTACTGTTGTAAAAATGTGCTGCTTTAACAACCTTTCCTTAGCTCTAGAACTGATTAATTGCTGCGTCTTATAAAACCTGATTTATTTCATACTTTTTTCATACCAAGCATTACCATTATGAAGCTCTCCTTATAATTGAGATTAATGTTTCTGAGCAAAGAAGTGGTTTGGAGGGCTGCATTCATTTTGAGTGCTGTTCTAATCAATTTTGGATACAGCATTTCAAAATGTATCAGTCTGTATCCAAACCTGCCTTATTATTTGGAATTAACTTGTTAGTGATTAATAGCAAGCCTATTTCTTCACCAGAGGTGATTTGTTTCAAAACAAGTGTTAGGACTTCAAAGAGCTTGAGTGCAGTCAGGTGACTCAGGTACCCTTTCTCCGGCTTGACTGAGGGTTGACAGAGTAGTTCTAGTTAGGAAAAAATGGTGTGCTTTTATGGGGAAAGAAAAAAATCAAACCAAAGCAACAAAATAATACAGCCCCCCCACGCCTCCCCCAAACAACAAACACCACTGCTAATCCCTACACCTATTTTGAATGGTGTTCCTTAAACTGTAGTATTGGTCTTCACATACAGTGTGGAGTGACAAGTACAATGCACAGATAGCACATAATGATGCACAAAGACACTATAACAATGTGTCTGCTAGATTGTTTTGAAGAACAGCTTTAGTGACTGAAATTAAAACTCAAGAGGCTAGTTTCAGATATTGAGGTGTACATCTGCAGCATATTGCCTCTGTAGGTAATGAAAGGCATGCTAATTAATTTTTTTTCCTTCCCTCCAAAAGTAACTAAGATAGTGCTTGTTTCAGTATCTACTGAAATAACTTGCACATTCCCTCTGTGCACCTTCCAGTCTCAGCTTCACTCATTCTTAGGCAATAGTATATGGTCAGCTGTTGCTGAGTGTGATACATGACTGTNGAAATTAACACAATTGTAAGAAGATTTGTATATGCTCTATGATTAGGATAGTCATCTCAGACTAAATTGCAGTTAAAAGTATTTCTTGCAAGACATACTGATTGATTTCATTGGGTCTTTTAAGTTTGCATATTGACCTAATTACATGAGTCTTAGTTTAAGCATGCATGTAAACAATATACACAACAACTGGAGCATTGCATAAAAATATTTCCAACCTTATGCAGATCAGAAGCTAATAAAATTATAAAATGTTTATGAATAGCAGGTTGTAAGTGCTTCACACTACTCACCTCTTGTCTTTTTCTGTGGAAGAAGCATTTTCTGTACAGATTCATTTTAATACTGTAACAAAATAGATGCTGCTGAAATAACATTAATTTAAACATGTCATAGAGAATACAGCACAAACTTCATCTCCATTACCTTCCTAGATGGAGATCTGTCCCCATGATACATACTTTCATCCTACATCATGTTTACTTTAGTTATAAAATACTTTTTGGGCAAAGGTGATACAAGTTAAAAAAGGAGTTTAAACCTGGAACTGTTTTACACTAGTATACACTGTGGGTCTTGCTTTTATGATTTAAACTGCATTCCAAGATATAAGTGCAAGGCTAGTTGACCTGATTATTTTAAATTTTGCAAACTGAGTCTAAGTGATTGAATTGTTGATACTTGATGTGTATGTTTGTACCTGCAAAAAAGTTAATTTTAAACATCAGTGTCTAGAATACTGAAAGCAAACCAGTAAACTAGAAATTATGAAGTGCTGTACTAGATTCATCACTGATTAACATGCCCTGCAAAGTGATGAAATCAGCAAATTACCTGTATTGCTATTTACACTCTCTTGGTGTTTAAATATTTTTTTCGTGTATTAAATGTACATTATAGTTTATGGTAGCTGCTTGAGTTTAGTTTTACAATAGGCTTTTGTGAATACAAATGCAATCTTGATGTGTAAAAGAAAACAACACATCAACATGAGAAAAGACATGTTAAATAAATGCATTCCTTTTAGAGTAGCAATCTAAAATTTGTATTCTATAAATCCTTTAATTTCAAAATCTAGCTTGTGGTTTTGCATTTGAATTGCAGAAGTGCAAACTATTACAACTTTCATTTTGTCTGTGATAACATAGAAAACTGTTCAGAAAAAGAGTATTACTGTTAAAACCTTACTGGTATGGAACATGGAATGTGTTCCATGGGAATCAGTAGTGCTGCTGGTGTTATTTTCCAACATTGTGTTGAATTTCTAATAGTGCTTTTTACAGCAGTTGAAGCAACATACAGAGGAACTAATGTGTCTTGTTTCCTTACTTGAGTCTTAACAATTGTTAGTGTCTTAAGAAAGCTACTGTCAGTGGTAAAATTGTTGAAATGTAGATTTTAAAAATATTTTTGTTAGAAGGAACGCTGCATGTTGAAGTTTATAGAGGAGAAAAAAATTCAGTCTGTACATGATTTAACATAATACAACAGTAGTTGCCTAAATCATAGAAGTCTTTGATATACTTTGTCTGGGTCATGGAGTGGGTGCCTGTATAGTGGTTGAAAAAAATCATCATTGCTAATAAGTGTTACTTTAGATTAGCAAATGAAAGACTGCATCGTCCTTCAAAGGCCTCATCCATTCTCATTATAATTCTTCCAACGCTTGTCTGACCTTTTTAAAGAAATCACACTGAAACTTTACGCTTAGGGTGCCACATAAATAAACTGACCAGCACTTGCCTCAAGAACTTTGTAATCTAATGACAGGAGCAAAATACATCTCTTAATACAAAAATATCAAATGTTATTTGTCACAGCAAATTTGTGAATTTATTTAAAAATCTGTTTTCCTGATGATACAGTGCTTATAAAACTGATGAGCACTGAACAGCTTTCTGAAAGTAAATAGTGTTGTGGGTGTCTAACAGAAAGTCTAAACCCAGATCGTGTTGCTAATATTTTTCCTCTTGGCTATGTTATTGTTGGTATGTTCAGAAAGCTTGGGTAGGTGGAGTAGTTTTGTTTTTATGAATGGGAGCGTGAAGGTTTGTGAAGCTAGGACATGCCCAGCTAAAGCAAACTGGCATGGCTCTACTCACCTCAAAGAGTGACATTTACCTTGCAGATGATGAAGAGTAGGGCTTATGATCGTGAAACACTTTCAATTTAGATTTCACTTTGATTCCCTTTTTTTTTAAAAAAAAACTTTTGAATCATTTTCATCTTCTGTGTTATAAAATACATGGATCATTTGAACAGCCTTTGTTGCCCCTTAAAACGCAATGTCTCGGACATTATTTTCCAGAAAAGGACATAATTCTCTTAGTGAGCTTGACAAAGAAGAAAATTATTTGTTATTAAATCAGTTTTTCTTGGAAAGCCGTTATTTTTCATGCTACTGAATATATAAAGTACTTGATGTCTTCCTACTCCCCTTAAGAGATATTCTCGACTTCGATGTCAAAAGGTAGAGTAGCGTCACCCAAACTTGCACAACTGGAACTGCTGAAGGAAGATTTGATGTTCCAATAAATCAGATGGTTGAAGTTTTGGTTACAAGTTGTAAGGATTTGTGTATTGCTCTATCAGCAAAAGCAAAGTCATTAGAAGTCATAACATACAGGCATCAGTTAATGAACTACCCTTTTTTCATCACTGTTTCCATTTTGCAAAGCAGAGAAGTAATATTTCTAAACTAATGGTGGAACTTGTGAAATACTGGGTCTTCTTAAATGGTTGTCTAAGCTTAGCCCAAACAAATGGAAACGTGGGTGGGAATGCTGGAGAGTTCTGTCTTAGATTTGGTAAGTCAGACTGATGTTAAGACAAGTCCTTAAATTTTATGTCCCTTCATCTATAACTAGCTAGAAAATCAAAACTGGGCAACAGACAGTCCTTTAGTACTATAGTTTCTCATTTTTGTTTTGAGCCCAATGACTGTGTGTGAATGAGATTGTATAGACTGTAAGAAGGGCTGTTTTTCATATCTTGCTTTGCTGCTTGCAGTGATAATATATACACCATTTCTAATTGTTTAATCTTCAAAACTAATTTTATTTTTATATAAATTGCTGGCAGATGAATGTAAAGCATTCCTGGCAACTTCAAACAATACCTGTGTGTGTTTGTGTATGCATTCACCATCCAACATAGACCATAAGCACTGTGGTACAACATTGTAGGAGGATTTTATATTTCTTTTTTCCTTGGTTTGTCTGACAGTTGCAGAGGTGTGGATTTCAGTGGAGGCTGAATTTGATAACCCCCCAAAATGCTTAGGGTGTGATGTTCATAGTTACACGTTGGTGAAGGCCAAGAGTAGAAATGCCCGTCACCTTTCAGGAAGTTTTTCAACCATTTATGTATTATTAGACCATGAAACAAGACTCACCTTGTAATGAAATATTTATGTTTGTGGCCTATTTTCATCTTTCACGTATTATTGTATTCAGTAAAGGATAGCAATATATCTTAATGTATGATAGCCCAGAAATACATCTATGAATGATGGTGCTCTACAGGAAACTTGATAAGTGATAAGGAAAGTTGTTGTTTGGGGTTTTTTTTTTGTTTGTTTGGTTGGTTTTTTTTCCCCTCTCTTCATTCTTTCCCTCCCTTATGTTATTGTGAAAATGTATTATCAGCTCTTTCTTATCACAAAATAGTTACATTTAGAAATGTTTTAAGTGGCTTAAGAGTACCACCTTAACAATACTTAAGAATAACACCTTATATTATTATTTTGATAATTTTATGTTAATTGTGGAGTGGCACGGTGTTAATGATACAAAATGTTAGCACTTCTAATGATATGTTTAGGAACAGTGCAGTCATTAAATTCAGTAAACTGAGTATGCGTGCCTCATAAATAAGTGCTGAATTATAATACAAAACACACCATGACCAAATTAATTAGTATGTTTAATCTAGTGAATTCCAGCTAGGCTGCATACAAAATGGACATGTATTTAACTTTTAAATTTAATATTAGCTGCATAAGTCAACTCTCACTTTTTCAGTGCTGAATTAGTAATAGAAATTAACTGTCTTCTACTGTTCTATGTAAGTTGTGTTGTTTTGTTTTTGTGTTTTGGTTTTGGGTTTTTTTTTGTTGTTGTTTTGGCTTTTTTTTTTTTTTTTTTTTTTTTTTTTTAAGCAAGTTATTTTAACTCTGTTGGAGATTTTAAACATTATCATTAAAAAGGGGATGCAAGTAGTGATGTTCCCCCCTGCTCTACCCATATATTGTCAGCAGGAGGTGGCGTTCCTGAGGTCCAAAGTAAAAAATCCATTCAGTCAAAGTAGTGACAGTCATTCAAATTAGTTCAGCATTTTAGGACAGAGTATTTTGTATTTACTTATTTGATGTAAGCTCTTCTGTTGTTTACTTTGCTATGATCATTACTGTATTAGATTTTATTTATCCAGGGAGAGTCAAAATGCCAGTAGAATAATCTTTTTTTGTTTTCATTTGAAAGCTTTACTTTTCAAAGTGTACACATAATACAAGACATATATTTATTTACCTCTGAGTATTCAGTTTTTCTTTTAATATTATAAGTATTGGGGTTTTTTATTATGTGAGTTACAGAGCATACAGATGTTCTTGAACTCAGCTTTTGAATTCTTAAATGTGAATTTAGGACAGAAAGAGGAAATTGGGTGGTTTGATGGGTTCAGGTCTAATTCCACAAATCTCTATGTAGTCCATTCAGTTGGTAGTTCCATTGACTTTAGTGAGATTGTGTAGTGAATAGATATTGTGCCTGTGATCAGTGGAATATAGGCTTAGACTCGTGCTTTCAGAGAATGCTCTGTTTTAAATGAGAGTTTAAGAATAATCAGCATGGATTTTCTTTTTTTTTTTTTTTTATACTGAATTACACACACACACACACACAGAGCCATCCATAGCTTGATACGCATACCTTGCATTACAGTTTTTCAGTGAATACTTGACTAAAAATGGCTTGACGTAATAATTTTTTTCTTATTAATGGAGAGTCCGTAAAGCACTGAGTGGTCTGATCACACTCTGCTTCTCAGCCAAACTTTGTTGTTAAATATATTTAAAGTAATTTCCCCTCCCCACCATGCATTTCCAATAAGCAAATCCATTGGCTGTTTACTTACTGGATCACACAAATGAGCGCACTTGTCCAAAAAGGGGCACAGTGAGGGTATGCCTCTTCTAACGTGGTAAGCACAGTGCTGTAACTTCTCCACATGCTGTGAGACAGCCATCTATATGGCTTAACACTTAAAGAGCATTCTTACAGCTTTTTGATCTGTGCCTTTTCATGTGCTCCCAAAGAATTCTTGGGCATGATTTTGTTGTTAAAACTTGGGACACTTTCTTGGGACCGTTTCCCATAAGCACTTTTATTTCTTGATTTAGAGGTTAAGACATTTTACTAGGCCTACTTTTAGCAGCATTTTGGATGATGACCTCCAGAAGACCTTTCCAACCAAAATGATTGTGTTCCACATCTAGAGGCTTTTTACAATCCATCTTAGGCATGTCGAATTTATTGTATGGGCATCATGTCTGAATTCAGTGTTGCTGATGCTAATTCCATTGATCACATTTGCAAAAATAGTTTGGTTCAGTGGGTTCAAAATTAAAATTATTTTGTTCCTCTTTGAATCAGTTTTAATGAACTCATGCTACTGTTTTGTAACCTGTTGTAGGGGTAAGTTGCTTGTCTAAGTTGCTGTTCCTGGTAAACTCATCAAGAGGAATTGTGGGAAGAGACCAGCACAATGGGGACTCTGTGTTGGAAACATGAAGTATTTCTTGAAAAGAACTATTTTACTTTGGAAGGTAGTTTTGTCGTTGTTTTTGTTTGTGTTATTTGGTTGGGTTTTTTTTAATTTCATGCATTAAACACAGAAAAGAGCTGTGTTAAGTCTTTTTTTCAGCACTTTTGAAATCTCTAATCATTAAGTTCAGTAAGTTACTCTGCTCTAGAAACTTGATAAAATGAATTCAAATGTTAAAAAAGAAAATAAGAAGACCCCAAAATTTAGTTTTAACGCACACACCTTCTAATTATTGCACAATGCTAACATGTCAGAATTTCATGATACTAGTTTATGTTAAGTGCCCAATCATAGAATTATAGAATTACTTTGGTTGGAAAAGATTTCTGCAATCTTCAAGTCCAGTCATTAACCCAACACCACCGTGGCTTTTAAACCATGTTTTGAAGTGCCATGTCTATGCTTCCAGGGATGATGACTCCATCACCTCTCTGGGCATCATATTCCAGTAGTTAGCGTTACTGTTTCTGGGCAACATCATGTATGGAACCCATATGAACATCTTTGTATTATGAGACTGGACTACAGATGATGTTAAAAGAGACTTAGGGCAGACTTGAGATTCTCAGTTTTTTTTTTCTAAAGGTGGAGTTTTTTGTTGTTTGGGGTTTTTTTATGTTGCTTCTTGTGGAATGTAACAAGCTATGATATTGTGTTTATTTAACATTGGTGTAAAACCACTTTATAGCTTAGACTTTAAAGCATTTACTTAGCATAGAATTGAACAGCAATTATGTATCTGAACTGGAAGGGGCGTGGGCTGTAGTCCACCAAGTACAGGCAGTTAACTGAACCCTAAAGGTGGGTGCCTTATGAAGCACTTTCTCTGCAGTGCTTCGGTTTCATACCCACTCAATAGAGGAAAATAAATGAAACAGCCTAGAAGGGATCTCATCTGTCTGAGGTTAGGCACCCAAATGGGTTATCTTTCTGAAGGTCTTTAAGGTATGTCATGACCTTCTCTCCATTGCTTTGAAAGGTTGGACACTTGCTGCAACAGTGCTGCTATGTGAGATACCTTAAGCATCGGCTCAGTTTAATGATCTAAGCTAAACAGACTGGATTTCAGACATACTACCTCAACCAAAAGGGCATCAACAGCTGTGAGAGGCTTGTAAAACTCATACAAATGTTAAGGATTTCTTTAACTGGAACAACAATAATTGTTTTCAGTTTTCCTTCATTTTTTAATGTTGTAACTGAAATCACATTACACGTATTTCCAAACTGTTGTTTGATCATCAGTTTGTAGGTTGACTATAGTCCCCAGGTATAAAGGAGACCTTAGACTTCTGCATTATGATACATTAGAAACAAATGTTGGTCAAGATATGTAGAAGTGTTGGGGTTTTTTCCTTTTTTTTTTTTTTTTTAATTTTTATTTTAAGATTGGGCTTAAATTGGTATTGAATCAGGGGAAAAAGAGTGTAGATTTCTTCATGAAGAGATTAAGTGATAAGCACTGTATCTACTGTTATTTTGAATATTTTTGCTAAATGCAATTAAAATACTTTTAAATTGGAAAGTGTGCAAAAATTTGGTTAAGTGCATTTTACTATTAAAACTCTTTTAGCTCACTGATATTTTAATGAATGTAAGTATGCAGTGGGTCTAGACTTTTTCCTCAGAATATTTGCAGCATACTTAATTGAATTCTGTATCCTACAAATCAAAAGTACTAGGGATTCTGAAAGCTTGGTCTTAATATTCTTCTTCCGCATTGTGTCATTCACATGCCTGTTTCACTCAACCCTGTTACATTTCTCCCTGATGGCTGAAAATGACTGCTAGATACCAATTTCTGCTTCCAGAAGATGGGTTATATGGTTTTTGTGTGACAAGCGCAGGAACTGCTTGTTCTTCTGTCTCATCTACGGTGGTTCATAACTGTCTTAAAAAACAGTAAGGCTTTGGTTTGATTAACATTTTAAGCTTTCATAAGCTGCCAGTACTTCCTTTAAAAATAGAAAATTGTTATCCTGCACCCTTTACAAGCCTGTCCTTCATTCTTGCCCTCTCCCGTGTATAAGCTTAGCTGTATGCTTGGCTGCGTACAAAATTAAAAGCTGTGGTACACTCGGAAAATGCCATTCAGATTTTTAAATGCAACTTTTTTTGTTTTGTTTTTTTTTAATTTTTCATCAGCTCCAGTATTGTGGCAGGTGCAAGTCAGGAATATAATTTTATAATAATAATAATAAGCTTTTTATAATAATTTTATATATTATAAGTATAGCTATAATTTTATAATAATATTTTTTTAAAAAATACACCAACCAAGATTTTCCTGCTTAATGAAATTAAAAGCACCTACGGGAGAAAAGGAACTCTTAAAAATGGGTTTAAAACATGATTTTCGTCTCTGTGAATTGCTTTGTTTCATACTCATCATTGTTAGCAGGAGACTTTTGTGACTAAGGTGATGAAGAGGATCCACAAATAAGAGAGAAAACTGAAAAACAAGACTACCTTTTTTCCTTTTTTTTTTTCTTCCTCTGTAATAAATGTATGTGTTTATGCATATGATAAGGCCACAAGCGTTTTTATTGGTTTTGGTTTTTGTTGGATTTTTTTTTTCGTTTTCTTTTTCTTTATATATATACTTTTTTATAGAAGGAAGAATAATGATAGTGAGATTACCTTGCTCTGTAATCAAATTGAAGTCATTCTTCAGGAGTTCAACCAGCTCTGGAAGGCAAGTCACAGCACTCAGCAGTTGTTTACAGAGGACGTAAGAGGGCTCATTTCTCTAGACCATGCATTTCTATATTCAAGTGTGTGTTTGGTTGGTTGGTTGTTTTATTTAAAAAAAAAAAAAAAAATCAGCATAGTGTCAATGGTACCAGTGCTTGTGTTGATGATTTGTGCCTCTCAGAAGTTTTCAAGGTAATACTAACCTAGAATTTTATCTGCTGAACATAAACTTCATTTCATAATGTAGCTTTCCCTAAAGTCTTTGTCTTTGCAAATAGTTTAAAACTGAGCTTCAGGGTTGCAGGGAAAGCAGATGCAGCTATTTATGTACGTTTTCCTGCTGACCACCTGTTTTGCTTTCTGGACATGCATATATAAGGGGATCGCAGGAGTTTTCACATTTTAACCCTACCCTTTAGCACCAGCTGATGTGACAGCAGGTAATTCTGCATCCCATGACGGACTTACAGTCATGCCTTGTACAGCCTTGCTATTCCCATTTTTTTCTTGAAGGAGGTCATCATCACTTAGCTGTAGGTTATGATACTGATGCTTTTATTTTTTCTGTTGAAGTTCTGCTTCCCATGAAGAACTTACCTAATGCTTAGGGTGTGCATGTGAGGAGGGAAAATCTTAGAGGTTTCTTTAATCTGCAAGAAGTATCTTTTTCCTTCATTCCTGCTCTTCCTCTTGTGCTGACATAAGTACTGCTATGGCTTTGCTCTGAGCCAGAANCCCCCCCCCCCCCCCCCCCCAAGTTCATTTTCCTTTTCCTCTTTTTGGGGTATGTCTTTTCTAGTTCAATTTGCAAGTTGTCTTTTGGTGCTACGGTACAGTTGCTAGTACTGGCATGCAAGAGGAAGGAATCAGTGTCTGAAACTGTGAATAAGATACTGCTAGAAAGGCTGGGAATGCACTTTAAGAAGAGATTACCTGGTATTAAAGTGAGCCATATAGTGGCTCAACTACATGGTGTAGTAGCATGCAACTGCAACATGAATGCGTGTATATATATTGAAAAGCTAAGACAGGCAAAACATGGGCACTTTCTGCTTGTAAGAGGTGTTAACCCACTTCCTATCTCAAATCTGAGTTTAAGTGTATGCATCCTTTTTTGATCTGACTTCTATCTTTATCTCAGAAGGAACAGTTGCTAGTTGATGGTTTGGGTCAGCTTGTGGTCCTGAATGACACAGGGCTGTTTTTTTACATGCAAAGGGAAGAAATATAAATTGAAGATAATATGGAAAAGTAAACAGTTCCAGAATTAAATATAGTAGATACCCCCCCGCCCCCATTCAGATCCTTCCTTCTCAGGTTGGCAAAGGCACAGTATTTCTGATGTAATTCAGCAGATTATTCTTGTACTCGTGGATATCCTGGGCTCACTCTCTAAACAGAAGCATGCTTGTCTTCCCCAGTAAGAACAGGATGATTGCGATGATTGCAACTTGAAACACCATTTTTACAACAACCGTTCTCAGTAGTTCATTAATTAAAGTTATCAGTGGAGTTTATTAGGTGTGATAAAACCTATGAAGTTTACCCTTGTTTTACAGACCTGAAGACTAGGGCAATGAAAAATGATCTGCTCATAGGACCGTAAGAACTTAAGAGTGGAACCCTCATATAAAGTGACTCCTAATTAGGCTGTATGGAAGATTCATATTCTTTAGAGACTTATTTTTGTCTTGCTTGTAACTTTGACCGAATGCATTAATTTGTCTTACGGTTTTCTGTAAGCAGTCACACGTAGTTCTGCATAGAAAGAAGATATGTCAAGCTGTGGGTTTGAGTTGCTTGTCCTCAGATACAACCATGCTTCAAAGTGGAAGACATTTTCATTCAATTGCTTTGGTTTGAAAATCACTCACCACCATTTCTTCCTAATTGCAGTATGATTAAATTCCCTTGCAAAGCTTTGCTGGCTGTATGCAAAGAAATGAGGTGCTGACTAGCCACGTTGTGAATATTTTTAGATGACAGTCTCAGCAGCTCACACATTTTAGTATGATTGAGTTTCTTGCTGCTGCCATTGGTAAAACAGTGAATGGCTTTGGGTGCATGTAGTAGCACAGACAAGGCTTTAAATTAAGCGGTCTCAAAAATGTGTCTATGCAAGTGTACAGTGCACCTTCAGAATGCAGATTTGTTCCTTTTTTCTGTAATGCCATAAACAGAAGATGAAAAAGTTGTTGAGGTGAAATGTTTTGTATCTGGTCACTGACTGAGAACATCCTTTAATTTGAGCAATAGAAGGCTGCTGTTTTGGTGTTGCAAAACTGTTATTAGGTAGTTGACTTAGAGTTGTATAGGTCACAGTTAAAATGAGTATAAAATTAAAGCTTGTATCTTCCCCCCATTCCCTCAGAAGTCTAAGAATGTACATGAACAACTATATGAATGTAGTTCTGTCTGACTCAATCTACTACTTCAAACTTAAGTATTTAATTTTAAAAATAATTTATTGGGTTCCTTTTCTGGATCAGAAGATTACTTTTATGTTTATAGTTGTGGCTTAAGGGAATTTTTATGTCGTGTCTTGGATGGATCAAGGAAAGGAAACATTGTAAAGATATTGACAACATTTTATGCCTTAACATGCTTTTCTGTGAGGGAGCACTGAAAGAAAAGATGATGTAGAGCAGCATCCTCCAGTCATGAATCAGTCTGGGTTTTACCTATTCAGAAAAAGACTAAAACTGTGTTGTTTAATAAAACTATGACAATTCTGGCATTCATTGATAATTCTGGCATTCTTCTCCTTTTTCACCATGTGAACCTGATAGAGCAAGTGTCGTTCCAGTTCATATGCTTACTGTTGAGTCCTAATGGGTTTTTACCCCCTTATTACTTTACTCACTGGAGTAGTTAATATTAACCTGGTTTGAAACAGTGGCTGAACTGTGCTAAGGTAAAAGAGATTGGATGAAAGTGGTTGAGCTGCTGGTTGAGTGGAACTCCTCTGGAGCTGGGAGAAGATTGAGTGCAGAGCTCAGTCTTTTCAGGTCCATAATCTGCATCTGTTACACACCCTTTCACCTCTCAGTGTGAGAGGCCTAGGGACGGAGGATGCAGCTCACCAGAAGGGATTGTGGGTTTGCAGGGAAAAAACATCTTGAGAATTCTTGATCAGGTGGTATATTCATTGTACATTTAGTAAGTTCTCTGACAACAACTGAGATGAAAAAGGCATACTCATCTAGTGCTTAAAACATTTAGTCTCCAAATTCTCCTGTGCTATGTGAGATTCAGGACAGCTTACTTTAACAGAAAGTGTTCCACCCAGCATCTTTCCTCAGATTTCAGTTACGCAATGTCCTTGGAGTGACTTGGAAAAGTGAAATTAGAGAAGTAAGATTTTTAAACTGTCTTTACGAATAGAATCGTTTACCCACGGTGAACTGTGAATTACGAACTGCAGCTTTATGTATTGCTTTAGTACGTAGGTCATTGTCCAGAAGGCAATAGAATAAATGCATTGTCCTCCAGAAAAGAGTCAGAAAATTGAATTCCACTTGTAAGAAATGCTCCTTCTCTTTCTTCTACCGTCAGCTGATCATTAGTGATTTGTGACATATGTCCAAGATGGTTGTGAGTTGTCCATAAGGATGGCTGGATTACTTTGTGACTTTTTCAGCTTAACTTTTGTAGGCTGCTCTGGCTCAGTGTCAATTTGATTTAAAGACTTTTTTCCCCCCTAGTGTCATTCTTTTACTGCTTTCTCATTTCCATTTGCAGTTATTTTGGAGTAATGTGCAGAACGTCTGACTATGGAGTTTTTAGTGTTTAGCATCAATGAAATGTTTAATGTAATACTTGTTTCTGGAAAACACGTGGTACCCAATGATCCTGTTTAGCTATTGTAGTTGTTATTTCTCATTTTAGATTTCAGAGTGCCTAGCAGAGCTTTGTGCTCTGCTGGCTGGAGTTTCTTACTGCTATTGTACTTGGAATGGATTGTGTTCATGACAGAAGTAAAAGCTCAATCAGTTGGCATGAGGCTAACAAATGCAGTGGGCTGCAGGAGAAGTCGTGCAGTTCTGGTGGTGATGCCAAGCAATTATATTAGATGGTATTTCAGACTTCACCAGATTCAAGGACCAGATGATTATATCTGCTGACATGAATCATAGTGATACAGCCCTGTCCCTGTGGTTTCAGTGAAACTGAAGGTTTTCCTCCCGAGGTGAGCAATCGAGGTGTTTGGCTGGCTGATTGTTTCAGTAACTCAGAAATCTGAAAGTGAGAATATCTGCAAATTGATACTGTGCATGTTCCTAAGTATAGGACTAACAGCGTAGGATACTGTGTCCTTCTTAAGCAGTAAGGACATTTTAGTTAAGCTGTCTAGTATGAAGGTAGACATGTGCCTGTGAGGTCTGTGTCAGGGTAACAAGTGTACTTGAAGTAATATGTCTTCAAATGCTGACCTAGTCTGAACGGTGGTGGTAGAGTGACCTTGCAAGTGTGCATCTCCTCTAACTTTGATACAGGGGTCATTTTATATGCTCTTTTCTTTGTAAATCAGGTTGTCTGTGTCTTCTGCAGAGTCTACATTTTTCTATTTCAAAACTTTTTGTGTAAACAACATTTTTTTTTTAACCTTGTACTGCAGAAATATGTGATAAAGGGTAATACTTGATACTAAAAGAAACAAAGCTGATCTTTGTAACAAGAATAAGCTGTTGATTTACAATATTATGTTACTAAGAAAATATTTCTACTTACCATATAGAAACCAATTGTATAAGCCTACAACCAATTATATAAGCTTACAAACATTTAAAAAGGAAACAGATCATTTTATAGATAGCTGTTCCACTACTTTGATATTCAGTTTCTTCCTCTTAACTGTTCTTGTGCATTACAGATGGGGTATGATATGCCAGATGTGCAAAACCCCCAAAATTTCAAGTAAAGTAAGGCAGATTAGTTTTAATTTTTGTTATCGCAGTGATTATGCAGCATTTAACCACAGGACAACTTTCTTCCAGTGTCAAGGCACCGAACAGCTTGCATTTGTGGGAAAGAGGTGGCAAAATTGATGGAACAGTCTGTTCCTGACGATGTTCATTTCAATGCCCCAGAATATAGCTTTCGGTGTCTCTGCTGCTGGAGTGTACCCGAAATGGATGGGACAGAAGGAACAGCCTGGATCTTCATGTGTTAAAGTGAGGAAATGAAAATTTAAACCTCATTTAGATTTGAAATTAAGTGGGTTAGCAATGCCTGTGGAGCTCAAAAGGAGGTAAAAGGTGAGTCCTCCCTATCATGCAACCCTCTGAAAGAAGCTGCAAATGTTCATTGGAAGATTGAAGCAGACAAACAGAACAGGCTTTTTTTTTTTTTTTTTTTTTCCCCCCCCCAATACTCAGTTGAAAAGTAAGGGCGAAAATGAAGGCACTGAAGTCTAAGGAAAAAGACATGTTGAATTTAAAATGTATCTCTGAAATGTGGTCTCACTGGGGCAGAGTAGAGGGGAAGGGGAACCTCTTTCAGTTTGCTGGCCACAGTCTTAATGCACCCTAGAATGCTGTTACCCTTTTTGCAATGAGGGCATGTTGCTGGCTCATACTGAATTTGTCAGTCACTGGGCCTCCCAGCCCAGTGTGCTCATGCAGCCCAGACAGCCAACCAAGTCCTGGGCTGAATCAAGAGAAGCGTCACCAGCAGGGCAAGGGAGGTAANAGGACAGGCTGAGAGAGTTGGGGCTCTTCAGCCTGGAGAAGAGAAGGCTTCAAGGGGACCTGATAGTAGCCTTCCAGTATCTGAAGGGGGCCTACAGGAAGGCTGGGAAGGGATTATTTACAATGTCTTGCAATGACAGGACAAGGGGCAATGGGTTTAAACTGGCAGAGGGGAGATTTAGACTGGATGTTAGGAGGAAACTCTTTCCAGTGAGGGTAGTGAAGCACTGGCACAGGTTGCCCAGGGAGGTTGTGGCTACTCCCTGCCTGGAGGTGTCCAAGGCCATGTTGGACGAGGCCTTGAGTAACCTGTACTAGTAGGAGTTGTCCCTGCCTATGGCAGGGGGTTGGAACTAGATGATCCTTGAGGTCCCTTCCAACCTTACCATTCTATGATTCTGCTTGGAACTGCTTTCCAGCAGGTCAACCCCTAACCTGTACTGATCCATGTGGTTATTTCTCTCTAGGTTCAGGACTCTACCTTGTTGAACTTCATGAGGTTTTCCTCCACCCAACTCTACAGCTTGTCCAGGTCTTGCTGAATTGCAGTACAGACTATTTGTGTGTCTGCCATTCCTTCCAGTTTTGTATCATCAGCAAACTTACTGGGAGTACACTGTCCTTTCATCCAGGCAGTTGATTATCATGTTAAACAAGACTGAGCCCAGTTGTGACTCTCGGGGAACACCACTAGCTATGGGCTTCCAACTGTACTGTACACCGTTGATCACAACCCTCTGTGCTATGTCCTTCAACCAGTTCTGAATCCGCCTCACTGTCCACTTATCTAATCGACACTTCCTAAACTTACTTATGAGGATGTTATGGGAGACAGTGTCATAGTATTTTAGAATTGTGTTACCTCATTATTTTAAGGTTGAAATTATGTAAAAAGAAAAATTTATTTTTAAAATCTTGTAGCTACAAAGTAAACTTAATATGTCACTCAAACCATGTGATATTTAAAAAATACCAGTATGGCATAAGTTCCAGCCTTACCCCTGGCACTTCTCTAGAGAAAAGACAAATACAGGATCTTCGACCTTCTGTTTATCAATGAACTAATAAGACATTTCCATTGTAGTAATAGTTTCTATGTACTTTCCACTGTATCGTGCTAATAGAGCAAGTTTGTTCCATTGTGGGTTAAGACTATTTAATCCTTGAAAGCTGACATATATACAACACAAAACCGTGTCAGCTACAGCTGTTTCCAAACATCAGTAACAAAATTATAGATGGTTTTGAAGCTTCTGTGGTGGAAATGAATACATTTGAGGATTCAACTTGCTGACAGTGCTTATGTAATTTAATCTTGCCATCTGGAAGAAAGTAAACATTTTTTAGGAAATTAAAGTTAAGGTAGCAAACCCCTTGTGGTTTCTGGCTGCTGCAAATAAGTTGAACTGAGTTGATGGAAATCTTCAATAAGGTGGTTATATTTAAAAGACAAGTGCGTTGATGCATAGAATTGTTTCATAATATTTGCTTCATTAACTTGCTGACTTTTTTAATAGATACATTTCTTCTGCTTAGACAAAAGTAGAATTTATTTTTTTAGTGTAATGTGATAAAACATTCATTCTGCAAGCATATGCTTCTTAGAGGTGTGACTGAGGCAGTTACATAGTGGCTTTAGTTTTCTGTTCTTTAGTCCTCCTTATTTTCTCTCTTTATTGTTGTTTGTTTTTTTTTCCCCTCATTCTATATCATAGAGTCCTAGAATAATTTGGGTTGGAAGAGATCTTAAAAATTGTCTAGTTCCAACCCCACTGCATGGACACCTTTGACTAGACCAGGTTGTACAAGACCTCATTCAACCTGGCCTTGAACTCCTCCAAGGAGGGGACATCCATGTCCTTCTTGGGCAACCTGTTCAAGTGTCTCACTGCCCTTAATGTAAATAATTTCTTTCTAGTCTCTGGTCTAAATTTGCCCTCCTCAACCTTAAATCCATTCCCTCTCCTCGTGCAAACCCTTGTAACAAGTCCTGGCTTACTTGTAGGCCCCCTTCAGGTACTGGAAGGCCACTGTGGGATACCCCCAGAGGCTTCTTTTCTCTAGGGTGAATAGCCCCAACTCTCACCGTCTGTCCCCATAGCGGAGGTGCTCCAGCCCTCTGATCGTTGTCATGGCCCTTCCCTGCACCTGTTCGAGCAGTTTGATGTCCCTCTTATGCTGGGGGTGCCAGAATTGGATGCAGTACTCCAGGTGGGGTCTCATAAGATACGATGCATCTCATGTGCCTACCTTTTTTTCCCCCTTACATTCATCTTCTTTATTATTCTGTGAGATTGTGTAAACTCCATTTCTTTAGAAAATGAAGCTAAAACGTAGAAAGAAATAGCAGTCTCACCATACATTCATCAGACTCCCTGTAATAATTTTGAACTAGTTAGTCAAAAAAACACAAGTCAGAAAAAGATTCCAAAGGCCTTGAGATCCCATAATGAGTTCAAACGGCTTGGTAGATGGAAGGATACACCTTAACAGTGCCATAAACCATGAGCTATATGGAGAGAGAAGAAAAGATTAGAGAGACCTGTGGCAAACCAAGGTTAATTAACTATACTGTTCATAAAATCACTTAAATGCTAGCCCTTTCCCCTTGCTATTCATCATTCTGTCATTTTCAGTTTGCCATCTGATGAGAAGTTTTACACGATTATAAGATACTTTTCACAATTGTTATGGTCTAAAACATTTATACATACAAGACATTTCTGTTAGGAAACTGATTTTAAAGCTACATAACTTGATGAGGAGGCCATTTTGCTGACTGGTTTTATGACTGGTGGAAGTGGATGAGACAAAATTACAGTAGAGCACATGAAAGTTTTACTTTAGCCTTTAGATTTTGAGGTTTAAGATAATCTTTATCTGTGTGAAGGATATTTACTGGTTGCTTGGTTTGTTTTATTGTTCTTGAATGAAATCCAAAATCCTCAGGTGAGTTGTTTAAGAGAATCTCTATATTATGCAGCATTTGTTAAGAAATCTAGGATTTTGTGATAGTATCAACAAGGACACAAGCAGCTGGTATGGTGGTGGTGCCCTTGGTTCACTAAGGGCAGGGGCAGAAAAAAATGTAACAGAAATATGAACTCAGCAGAAATAGCTTGGGAATAATAAACAGAGAGCAACACTTTGCAGTGTTGTTTGAAGAGTCTGTAAAACCAGAGAAAGCTATAGGCTGTTCCTGCTTATCTTTGGTGTCTGGTAACTTCAGCTAGTTCTTTCAACCTGTTTTTTTTCTGTTCTTTAAGATCATATCATTCTTTCTTGATGTCTAAATCCTCTTGCTTTGCTCTCTTCTGCTAGAAGCACTGCTTTATTTACTAAAGCTTATACAAGTATGATAGTGTTCTGCTGAAATTAAAAACACCGATGCCATATAGGAGCTTGTCACGTAGTGGGATTTTTAAACTATAATACCCAACTGCTTCATATTCGATGGAAGCTGCCTGTCAGCATCTTTATGGGTATGAGTAGGCCTTTAAAAAAGTTCTATCTCTAAACCTTCATAACTGAACCTAAGATCCAAAGTTGCTGATGTGCTTCTGAAATGTTAACCTCATTCTTGTGAAACTGCAATGAAGATCTACATGAAAATTAAATAGGATGTTACTGGAGAATATCTCATTTAGGTTTGCTACTTAATGTAAGCAACAATTTTAGAAATGTTGATTTGTTTTTTATTGTCTTGCATTATCAACCTAGCTTGTTAGCATCCAAATCATGCCATGTTCCAACGCTGTCAAGTGACCTAGACATTTGGCTTGAAATAAATACACAGACGCGTGAGTTTGTAAACATTTATAACTGTGCCCTGTGTTAAATAAAGGGCTGTGCTTTATTTTCATGCAGTAAAATTCAATTAGTTGCAAGTCAGGTTTTGCTTTACTTGTAATTAGTTTAGCATATAATTATTCTGTCTAATAGCAATCTGAAATCTGCAAGCATTTTGATCTTTTTCCAAGTTCAAGAAAAATACTCTTAGATGTATTCTATCAGTAGCAATAATAGAATCTTATTAGTCAACCATATTTCAGACTGTAAATCTTTTAAGTGACTGAAGCAGTGTTTCATTGTGTTTCATTAAGGAGATGTATAAAAATGTTTATATTGGACTTGTTTTAGTAGATGATTAGGAAAAAAATAGACTTGGATTTTCTTGGTGAACTTAATATTTGCTGTTTGATTCTTAGGTTTTTTTCATTTTTATTTAAAAGTTAATTTTAAAACTGACTTTCATAATATATAAATGGGGACAGAGTGTGTGGAAATACAAACCTTTCAATTTAAAAAAAAAAAGGATGCTTAGTGTATCATAATTTTCACAAAACTTATTTCCTAATAAAAGGTGTTATAGTTGTGTATGGTTGATTTTTGACCAATGTCTTGTGTCTTCTGTCTTTTGGTTGGGGCTGGCTGGCATTTCTAAAGAAGTTGTCCTGCCAAGAAGTCTTCTGTCAGCTCTGTCTGTGGATTTCCTTATAGGAACAGCATTCCAACAAAAGATAAATGCAGGGAGTCTGGCGTGTTATTAGCTGCAGTGGAGTAATGGGGAGCTGGGCTTCTGTTCTCACTTCCAGTCCAACCCAGCTTATTTTTCATGGGTACCGTTACTAGCAGTGGTTTAAAATATTAGCTACTAATAATGTTGCTCTAATTTAAATTTTACCTGTATTATTAAGGTGCTTACATGTTTGCTTCATTAAAGGGCTCATCCTGTTTTCCGCTGATTGCTTCATCAGCTGATAGTTCAGAAATTCTGACTAATCAAGGTACAGGGAATGACACTTTCCAAAGTATTGAATAAATCAACAGTAAACAGCCTTTGTACTTGATGGATATCTGTCTTTGGGAAGCTCTGTGGTGTGATTGGGAGGAATAAATGACTTACCAAATGGATATTGACGCTTAATACTCTTAGACGAAGTAGGAATTGCCTCATTTTTAGGCAGTAAGATTTTTCAGTTCCTTTTTGATTTTGCTGTTACCTGCCCCACAACATTCACAAATTTAGATATTTCTATTAGCAGGCACATCATGTGAGTTAATTTGTCATTCACCTCTCCAAAATTCCTATTTTAGAAGAATGAGTAGGGTATAGTCCTTAATTCTGTTCCAAGATGGCTTTTTTTTTTTTTCCCAGAGCAATCATATTGATATTATCTGGCATATTTTTTAAGTATTTTATAAGAACCATGTATTTAGTGTATGTTCTTACATGTACAATTATGTATCTATAAATGCTTGTGTATGCAACAATTAACAACTCAACACTGTCATTGTAGAACCTAACACTATAACTATACGTGTTTGTATGTGAGTATATGGATAATACAGAACTAAAATCTTAAACTATAAAACTCAGTTGTAGAGAAACTAAATAATTTGCATATGCCTACTTGTAAAATACCGTTATACTAGGGCCTTGGTGTCTGNGAAATGAACCAAGAAAAAAATGTTGCTTATAATAGAGTAGTATATTTGTGTTTTATTTTTTAGCATCTAGACTACTTTAAACCTTGTTTTTAAAAGGCACACTTTTGGAATTGTTGGACTGAACATTTGGAACCAAAATGTGATAACAAAAACAGAAGTCAAACATATTCCTGTTATTGCTTAAGATACTGTAGTTACAAGATGAATGTAGAAGTGGCTCAAAATATGCAGCTGGTTTACAACAGAGACTAGTGTAAGTTATGAATAAATACGTGGAAATGTTTTGTCTTTAAATTGAAAGGAGTCTTAAAAAAATGTGATTCAATTCAGTGTGACAAATGAGGTATGAATTCCATTTTGAGATAAGTAAAAGGAAGGGCTTTTATTTTTGTTCCTTTGACCATATTTTACCCAAACATATGGATATTGTATTCTGTACTAAACAGTTTCAGAAGATCAAAGTTGCCAGTCATTGGAGCCTGTGTGCATTTTCTAGGCCACAGCCACTGAGCTGAGGGAAGCAGAGAGATGTGAAAATCTAGAATAATAGAAAGCATTTGCATCTAATAAACCTGAATTTCAACTGTATGCTTGGAATTAGAGAAGGGCATATAAAAGGGAAGGTATCTCCTCTGCAGCTCGGAAACAGTCTCAGAGGGCCTTGCAGCCAATTAGGGGATTTCCTACAGATATCCACAAAGAGAAATAATCCAGGATTTTTCTCACATGATAAACAAAGACAGAAACTCAATTTCTGGCTCAGTATGATCCTTATATTTTCTGTAGCTACAGAGGTATATGCTTATATGGGCAAGAATTATTAAATAGCCTTCTCAAGGAATCAGCTTGTAATTACCTTCATTTTTATTTGTATTGTGGTAGAAATGAGCAGCATTGTAGGAAATAAAAGTAGATTTCTGCTAGATGTAATGCAGTAGAGGTCAAGAGCAAGATATCAGAATTTTTTTTTTATTTTTTTTTTTTTAAATAATGAAAAGTTTTCCAGAGCAAAGATCTGGTGATTTGGATTTTTTCCAACCCCTCTTTTGAGGCAACACAGGATCCTGGCCTTACTGTCTAATTACTGACTGAGCAAGAAGTCTTCAGGTTGATTTATATGGTGTCTGTTGAGTAAGCAAGCTGGCAAATTCCTACTTGGTAACTTGTTCAAGTGTGTGAGTTTGGTTTGTGACACTACTTGCGTTTTTTGTTGTTCTTTTAGGGTATAGTAAGGTGGAAAATATTTCAAGATCTAAAACTTTGCTTGGGATGCAGAGATTGTAAGAGTATGTTAAGCTTTGGAGATTCATGGTAGAGAAGCAGATGAATTTCTGGAGAACAAAGGACAGAAATGCCTAAAGAGCAGGCTAAGTGGCTAGCTAAAGGAAGATGGATTGGGCACCAGATGGCACCCTTTTCCCATAACAAGCTAATAGTTGATGAATGGGAAATGCATGAGGTAGTTCTGATAGGCTTCCAAAAGTTTCATTTGAACATCAGCATCTTCTCCCCACAATAGCTTCTCACTTGTTCTTTCTTTGGTTTTGGAGTTATTTGCCTTGAATCAGCTGCTGGGTGGGCACCAGATGTTGTGACTGTTGCAGAACTGCTAGGGTGCTGGTTGGCTGGTTGATCAGGAGCTAGCTAATGCATACGTCTGCTGGGTGCTTCCCCAGAACTGCTGGAGAAGAGAACCAAATGGAACACCAAATATCTGCATCAGGTGAAGAACGTCTAGATGTAGGAGGCTTAGTGAAAAGACAACAGTGAAGTTACTGGGAGGAAGGAGTTAGGATATTATAAAGAAGTGATAAATAACTGAAAATCAATTCTATAGAAGGGAAATAACACAGAGAACCATATCAGTAAGGAGACTATATAGTAAGTTTGAGGAAAAGAAAATAATGGAAAGAAGAAATAGCAGTTGTTCTATCTCTTTCTACTTACTTAAGGTGTTTCAAGAAAAGCACCTAAAAAAACCCAACCAACCAAACACCAACCCACTTCACACACACACAACCCCCACCCCCCCCACCCCCCCCCCCCCCCCCAAAAAAAAAAAGTGCAGAGAGAAAAAATAGCTGTAAAAGGTGAAAGAATCCAAGAGAAAATCAAATCAATTTAGTCTCTCTCTCTTCTTTGTTTTCTTTTGTTTTTTTTTTTATTTAGGGCAGTTTATGGAGAAACCTGCATTAGGCTCCTGTGTGGGAAGACAGAGTGGATACCTCATTATATTGATGTTTTGTCACCTGTCCAGTCTAGCTTCAATCCCTGGTCATTCATGATTATGTAGCAGTAGCTTTTCCAATTGATACCCAAGTCTGCACACTTCAGGTTTGCGTCTCCATGATTTGGATGGCACACTTCCTTTTAACTCTTTTCCAGAGAGACTTAACCGCCAAGCTGAGGTGGAGACCATGTGATTGAAGGTGCCGAGATAAAATGCATTCTGAACATTTAAAACATCTCTTGTTTCTGGGTAGCACTTCTTGGTGAATCTTTGTACTGGTTTAACTGAAACCAGGACAATCCTGAAGTGTGCAATATGCGTTATTTCAGAAAGCATTTTCTGTCTTAACATATAAAAGTTATTTCAGCATCCAATAACTAAGAACTTTTTTTCCAAGCCTCCTAACCCAGATGCTTTAAGACAGGCTTGAATTTAGTTAAATTTTGCTTCAGACTGCTTCTATTGACCTTCCCTCCCCCTCTCCCTTTGCATATTCCCTCAGTGGTCTTTCAAAAGCCAGGTGTCTGGAACTGTCTCCAGCCTACTCTGAAAGCACCCCAGGCCTTGGATTAATACTTGAGATCTGCCTTTTATTTAAGTTCAACCATCTACATAATGCCTGCTCAGTCAAACTCAATTGCAATGTACAGCCACGTTGAACCAAAACCTTAGCAGGTCAGTAGTGCGTGGTCTTTCTTCCACTGAATTAAACTTAAAATATCACACCTTTTCACAATGGAAAGTGAAAAATATTTCAACAGCATTCTGAATTTCTGATTCACAGAGGGATTTTTGGTGATCTCAGATGATCTCTGTGTAAAAGAACTAAAGAAAAAACAGTGGGTACAGATGTGCTCCTATTTAAAGGGTGTGAGTATAGAACTAATACTAGGGTAAAAAATTTTTGTTGTGTATATGTGGCACGGCAGTACATTACTAGTATCTGAAATACTTTCCATAATACACAGAACAGATTTGCTGGTACTGGTTGGTATCTGCTGGTACCAACTTCTTGCACCACAAGTGTTGTTTCCACTAAATGCAACAACTTATTAAAAGAGAAACTTTCTGAATTACCAGTGTCTGAAAATTCCTCAGATTTCTGTTACCCTTTACAAGCACATTGAACTACAGATTGAGGGTTTTGGTTTTGGGGTGTTTTTGTTGTTTTTCTTTTGGGTTTGTTTGTTTATTGGGTTTTTTTTTCCTTTGGTTTGGTTGTGTGTTGTTAGTTTTTTGTTTGTTTGTTTGGTTGGTTTTAATGTTCTGGTTTGGTCTGTTGTTTTGTTTTCTGATAATCCTTATTGTCATCTTTTATACCTTAGCATATTATTAGAGTCCTCCTCAGTATCTTTGACAGTGAGTCTCCGGGACCTGGTTCAGTTAGGAGTGCAAGGGACAATTTCAGAAAATAGTGAGCACTGCTTAGAGTGTGTGTTCAGAATGTTCACACTGCTGAATTTGCAAACAGATGATATTATTAGTGCTTGTTTCAGTTAGAGGTGATATCCAAGTTCTCCTGTGTGACTAGCACTTGAACAATGAGTAAACAAACCACAGACTTCCATGAAGATAAAAATAATCACATAAAAGACCCGAATATTAGAATACCTGCTACTTAGTGATAAGCTTTCTTGTCACAATTTGTTTTGATTGATGCAACTTAGTATGAATGCATTAGAAGGACATTATTTTTGCAACATTTCTGCATTCACTGCTTTTTTTTTTTATAATTATTATGTGAAAACACAGTGTTTGAGTAATTAGCTGATTCTAAGACTTAGATATAATACTGTTGGTACTTACGCAATATGGCACTGCTTGATTTCCCTAATGAGCAAATAGTTGCTTCCTGTACATTGTTCTCTATGTAATTCACATCTTTGTGGATGTACTTCTGTAGGCTGGAGTACTGCAATAATGAACTGTTGATATGAGATGATTCTTGCTCTTAGTTTTACCATGCAGTTTTTTTATAGTCCTTCAATGACTTCAGAATTACAGTGATTGTACTTTACTACCGTTTCTAAATGATCTTGTTGATGAATGTTATTTGACTTGAAACTTTAAATTTTGCAGATAATAATACACATGCAAAAATCTCCATTCTCTCTTGCTCTCTTCTGACCCTGAGTTATCTTTGTCACTCTTTAAGGGCTTGGGGGATTTTTTTCCCCTTCTAAAAATTAGAAACTTTTCTTTAGAATATGAAGAGTTTGTTTTATATAAGTAAAGCAAAAATTCATTAGGAATAGCATGAGAACACACTATTTACTCTACAAATTACTTATCAGAACTTTACTGTAAAATTCTGAAACACATAAGCAGTGAAGTGCTACAAAAAGTATTTAAAAATAAGAGAGCATAGAAGTGATTAAATTTGAGCTAAACAAGTCTTTACAGGGTGAAGATAATTGTATGAAATCGATGCTGGATATGGTCTTGGTCCTCTATTAGCCTAAATGGTTAGGCTAAGAAGAAACAGAAATTACAGGTTTTGATGTGAAACGATATATAACTAGAGATTGTTTATAAACACATAAATCTGAATATTGTAAATATTAAAAGCTGTGCTCACAAGATTGGGTAATAATGAAAAGGAAACAAAAATGAAGTAGAAATAAGTTGTTGTGGATTGGAATAAAAATTCCATCCAACAGAAATACTTTTTTGGTAGAATTGTTGTTCAGTAATTATCTGGCTCACCATGGTGTAGAGTGGAAAACACAGGATTTGGGGGAATCTTTGATGATATTATGTGGATTTCCCCCCACACACATACACCTTTTTAATCACACTCCAGTTTATCTGAAAGATAAACACTGTAGAAATTACTGCAAGGGGGAACATTTCAGGAAGGAACTACATCCCACCTAAAATGTTGTATTGTTAACACCTGTCCCAGTCTGCAGGCTCAGTGAGGTAGGGTTTTTTCAGAGTTGAGCCCCCTTGTCTGGCTGGTTTCTCAAAAACAGTCACTGCTGTCGGTAAACCAGGAGCTGCTAGACTGTGGTTGGGTTAGAATCAGCATCACCTGTCAAAACAGGAAGCCTTCACCTCCTATGTGTGATAGGTGACAGGAGCTCAGTTCCAGGTGTGATGGTCCAGAATAGTGGTCTTTCAGTCCATGCGTGGCATTCAGGCAGGTGGTCCCGTGATAGCATGCAAAAGCTCACTTTGGTGAAACAACCCTGGTTGTTTTCTTGCCTAGTTATTGCGTATTGGGGAGCTCTTGGGGGTCTGAGCTTATGCAGGAGGGGATTTTTGGGACAGCAAGTACAAACAGGACGTTTGTTTAGCATTTCTCAGAAATTAAGCTCAAAACAATTTTTTTCCTGAGATGTTGGGACATGTTATTTATCTCAGTCTCTGACAACACCAAAAATGCCTGCATGAGAAAGTAGACTTTTGGGATCTTAGTATTTTCAGCATACTTAGCAAGCAATGGTCCATTTAAGAGCAAGTACTGAACTTACCATGGAGATCAAGATTTGATGGTGTTGCACCTCTTGTGTCCAAGACCTTTCAAAGCATAAGTCTTGACGCACTCTTTAATATCTATTGATATCAAAATACTTCCAAATTGTCAGGGACACAGTGTGCCCAGTTAATTTCTCTCTCTTTATGACTCCTGAAAGGAGTCTTCTAGAGGAATTGGAATGGAGTGCGGTGGAAAATTTCCAGTGCATGGTGGCTTTACACCGTTTTGGCTGGCATCTCCTACTCAAATCGTCCATGATGCTTTCTGTTAATTTCAGTAAATACTGAGGTCCACTTTTCACTACAACCATGAGGTTACCATCTGTTGTGAGAATCAGTATATGACCTGCAGTGTTTTGCATAGTACAGAGGCACTTTAAAGTCTCTTCCCGTCTTTTTTTTTCTGCTACCTTTTTCTTCCCTGTCTACACTGGTTGAAGGCTTATTTGACATGTCTTAGTATTCAAACCTTTGCAAAAAACAACAACAACAACAAAAAAGAAAAAAAACCCACAAAACCAAAAAAACCCAAAACAGAAATAAGAGTAGTTGACAATGTGTCAGCAGAAGGTGAATGCTGAGAACATGTTCAATACCATTACAGAAAGCTTAGACTAAAAATCATTTTAAAAGAAAACAAGCAAAACCAAAAACCACACAAAAATCCTGAAACAAACAAAACCAAAACAAAGTCAAAAGTTTTAATACTCTTGGATGTTTGGTTGTGTGACTGTGTTTTGTGATTGATGAAACACATCAAAGATTTCAAAATGGAATGTAAAGACCTTTGTTTGTTTTAAAGCACGTTTCACTACTGCATATTTTAATTAACTGTAAGAATTTCTGAGCTTAAATATTTAGAAATAATTCCTGTAGAGTGGGTGAGGAAAACCTGAGCTTGTGAAAATAACCTAAGGGAATGGGCTAAGACAAAATTTTGGTGTTATAACTGATGGGAAAGAAAAAGATAAACCATTTTAACTATGGGTGAAAAGGGAAAGGAAAATGCTAGTAATAAATAAATCATAGGTGTTTGGGGAGAGAGGAAAGTTTTTGTTGCTAATCTGACACAGATTCCCAGATACCTTTAGCCCACTTTGGGGGAGAGAAGTGTTGCTAGATTTCTCAGTGAAAACTGTGCAGTCAGTTGTGATTAAAAAGCACCTGAAAATGTGTCTGAGTGTCTTGTGGTTTGACATAAGCTGAAAGAATCATATTTAACAGAAAGCAGATTTGATTTCTAAATATTTGGAATTTGACAGAAAATATGTTAAGGTTAATACTCTAATTACTTTTGTTACGTGATTATCTGTGATTTCAAGTTTGAAGGATGAACACAGCTTGATTTGGAGATTTTTATAAATAATGGAAACTAAAGAATGGAAAAATGGGGTATAAAACGATTCTTTTTCTGTATTTGTAGTTCTTTGTGGGTTTGGTTTTTTTGTGCCGTTCGTGTTTGGGTTTTTTAGGGGGGGTTGGTTTTTGTTGGGATTTTTTTTTTTTTTAAGTTAGGAACATTATTACTGGGAATTGTGGAAAAAAATAATTTTAAGTGTCAGTATGGTAAGGTAGGATCCTTGAGTTAACTGCATCAAAGCATTTAAATACGTTGGAAGCAGAAAGCTTCTGTACAAAGCTGACAACAGCCAGTTGTGACCATAGTATAAAAATGCTATTTTTAAAAAGTCTGAAATGCCTACAAATGAAGTATGAAGGAAACTTCAAACATTTTAAGCAGTTGTATTTCAGCCTGCAAAGTAAATGAAATTTCCATAGAAGATTTTCTTGTTAAAAAATGAGGATTGTGATAAGAGTATTGGATTTTAATTAATAATATGCAAAAAAAGCATCTATATGGACTTCTTATCTGTCAAAAATTGCCTTTTAATTTAACTTATTCTAGCATATTCCAGTATTGAGGTGTAAGAATTGCTCAGCAGACTGTATGACAATACTTGATTCTTCCTTTGTGCTACAGAGAACCCAGCAATAACAAGTGGGATTTTAAAGAAAACATGTATTAATGAGGCATGTAAACTTCATCCCCTCCCCCCATTCTTTTTTTTGATCTTTGAGTCTTACTGTCATTTTTGACATTTTCTTAAGCTTTCATATGGAGCAGATTTGTGGTACGTTTTGGATAAGACATGAAGGTTTAATGGTCTGTCCTGGAGATATAGACTGGCACCTTTTCAGTTCCTAAGCATCGACAGCAGACTCAACAATGCAACAGTGAAAAAAAAATGAGCTTGTATTATCCTGTCAATAGGTATTTTGAGATGAAGAAAGCATGTGGAACTTACTAACAGAGAAATCGTAATAGTAGCCAAGTTCAAGAAAGGCTTGGGCTGTTACTGTTTTTCTTGGCTGGTGTTGATGCTGTGTAGCAATTACTGAGGAATGAGTGAAGCTAGAAGTCCTGGTTTCCAAGAAGAAACTTGAGTTCCATCTGCCTTCAAGGAGAAATGTAAGAAACCTTCCATTAGAGACGTATCTGTTATTTAAAGGTACACGTAGCACGTGAAACTGACCTTGGGGGAGTGGGGAATCTAAAAAAATAATGACACTGGGAATAGAATAGACTGCAAATTTTAAATATCAGTGAAGCATTGATCCAGAGATGCAAGAGAATAAAATACTCCCCTCAAGTGATAGACTTAAAAAATTGGGTAGCTTTCAAATGAGTGCAAGGTGTTCAAGTTTCTGAGGAAACAACTGGGATATCTACTGTGACTTGCTTTGCATGAGCTAAGAGGAGTAGGGATAGTTTCTCTTAGAATTAAAAACTCAATCTAATACAGGACTCATATAAAAAAAAAGACTGGGGTTTTATCTCTGTGACACAAGTCTGGATCTTATTTTACAGTAAGTTAAAATCTTTTTTCAGTTGTAGTGAAAGTACACATTGGATAATCTAAAGCATTTACGATTGAAAAGATTTTAACAACTTGTAGTAGGAATCTATTTGATACCCCTGGTTTAGCCTTTCATCCTTTAGAGTCTCAGCTGTGCTATGACAACAGAGCTCAGATACTAAACAACGGTGGTGCAGGAGCAAGTGGAAGGAAACAAGAAGCAACCAGATAAAGTATTTTATGAATGAAAAATAATGTGTGCTTCTTGGTTTGGAGTAGGGAGTGTTGAGTGATAGAAATACAATAATTAGATGTTTACTTATTCTAGACATTTTTTTTTAAACTAAAATCCTTTGTGACAGATTGATTAATGTTTGGTTGTAGTTTTTTGGGAGTAGAGGGTGAGTAATTTTTTGTGTGCAGGTCTATTTTACTGAGCTAAAGAGGCACCTTTATGATTGCCGTTTGATGTTGTTTTGAAACAAACTGCCCTATTTTCTTTATCTGTATAATGCCTAACTTTAAACAAAACACACCACCATATGTTGTAGTATTTTTACAAAAAACCCTCTGACATTATCTCAGGATTTGATGTTAAAACCACTTAATTTTGCTGATTTAACAGTGCTTTACGTTGGGTGCTGTTGCTCTGAGTCTTTCTGTATAGGGAGTTTTGCAGTGAGAATGCTTACATCTGACTAAGCTGAGCTTGCAGCTTAGGCTGTGGAATACCTGGCCTTGGGAACTTCTTATCAGTTTCCATTTGTAAAACGCTATTATTCACCACATTCTTTCAGTCTCATATTGGAAACACTGCATATCTGAATTGACTTGCATCTTGACTGGCATCTTGACTGTGTTCTTGTACCTGAGTCATTTGTGTGGAATAAAGTGGACTGTTGTGTGGACTTGTTTTGTTACTGAGATATAATCCTTGATGTGTATTCTGCAAAAACCTCTTCCTTTTTTCTATTTTTTTTTTTTTGTAATTAAAACATATCCTAAAAGGTTTTTTTTCATAACCAGAGTGCGTGCTGCAGTTTGATTTCCTAGACCTCTCTTTAGCTGATTGCATGAACCATGTAGCATGTTCATATTTATGTGTGTATGTACTTATGTAGTCACTTTCAACTGGAGATTAATAAGGTTTAAATTGGTGACAGAACAGAATAAACATCATAGTCTTTACAAACACTTGAGTGTTTGACCAGAAAATGTTTTTACCTCCTTACAGTAATGCATGTTGAATTTCCTTGTGACTTCCAGAATATAAGATTAGAGTTTGAGTGAAGTTCTCGGAGAGAAAAGATACTTTCATTTTTACTGAGATAACAAAGGGTAATTAAGCTGTTGTTGGATAGTTAATACTTTCTGAGTGCCCTCTGAAAGACAAAGAGCTTGTCAGTTACAGTTCCATTACTGCTCTTCCACATGGTCTGGCAACCTTGTGCCTTTCAAGAGAACAAGAGGACTGAATTATTCCACATGCTGTGTGTATCCAGTTGTCTTTCCTGACCAAGTAAGTGGGGGTGAAAAAAATAGAATAATGTGGAAGATCTTAAAGCAAAATAATTTCCATTCAGGAAACCTCTTGCTTCTCTTTACTGAAGAGTTCAGAGTGAAATACTCTCCTTTAATAATGTGTCTATAGCTTACAGTGTAAGATCAAATTGTTCAGAAGAAAATACTGTTTGCCTATGGCAAATGCACAAAAATACTGTCTCTGACTTATTTTTTTAAAATGGTAGTGCTTTCAATATGTGCTGCTGTAAGAAGGCAGGAGGTTTCATCGTAAGGTAGGAGTCTACCTGAGCTATAAAACCTAGGATAATTAGAATAATGAGTCTCTAGTCTGAAATGTTGCTAGTACGTAGTTATTTAGTGTGAGATAGGAAACAAACTTTGTGTTTCTTAGTTAATTAGATGATATAAATATAATTTTTTTTTAGTCAAAAAGGGATACTGTAGAAAAATTCTAGGGGTGAAATTCCAAATGTACAGGGATGAGAGAGGGTGAGGGGAGTGAAACAAGTGTAAAAAGTGTTTTAAGATGCTTTGAAAGAAAAGCAGCTATAATAAATTTAGAATATTGATGTAAAGAAACATTTTTTTCCAGTTGTAAATTCATGATGATATAAACATACCATAAGATGTTGTAGGCAGCTTGTTTATTCTGTTCTTCCATTAAACTTGTTACTGCAGCATGGTATGAACAACAGCAGCAGGTTCAACTCAATCCATGACAGACCAAAAGAATTACAGATAATAGTGGAAGATATTAGATGATGTTAATATGGGGTGGAAAAACCATAACCACGCTTAAACAATTGTTTTTCCCTGTACACAAATGACATCCCCTCTTCCCAAAACAAACAAACAACAAACCAAAACACAACCCCCACACTGAAATCCAAACCACCAAACAAATGTGAATACATCACCTATACGATTTTATCTTTCAGCCTTTGTCACAGTAATTTATACTCATGGATAAGATTCCAGGCTTGGGAGCTTGTTGGTAACAGGAGAATAAATAGCAATAAGTTGCAAATCAGATGGTGATCACTAAAAAAAGTTTTTTTCAGGCTCCCAAAATCAGTGACAGCACTATTTTGGCTGAAGGATTCTTGGGATGTCAGGATCACCTTGGAAACTGTTACAAGCAATTTTATTGTCTCATTCTGTAATAATATTTTTGTTTTAAAAACCAGTAAAATAAGGATAATCACATTAATACTTTAAAATGCTGCTGAAGTTGTAAAATGGGAACATAAGCAGCAAAAGCTAGTACACTTTTGTAGTTGAAATGTCTTTTAATATAATTATGTTTTAGTGCATAGTATTTGTGTGAAGGGGTTGAAACGGATTCCCGAGGACAGCCGCCAATGTCTTGTCTGTTGGTTCCTTTATCTCTATAAGAGAAAAAGAATTAAACAATGTCTTGCATTTGTATTTGTGGTATCTGCATCACAGAACCTACCTGAGCATGATGAAGGCAATAACATTTATTTTTAATTACCCCCCCCCCCCCTTCTTGCTAGTTTCATTTAATATGTTTCCTTATTATTAATGTGTGTAATTGGCAAAACCAGAACATGCCATTTTGCTCAAGAAAATGCACTAAACTTTTAGTTATGCCTTTCTGAAGCCTGGTACTTCTCTAATGTAAAAGATGTCAACAATGCAGATGAGGATTGCGCTAATTAATGTTACGTAGGCAACTTAGCATTTGGCAAACAGAATAGCATTGTTAATGCATCATTAGCAAAAAAAAATAAAATCTTTCTTTTAATTCCTTATAACTGAGAGCGCAAATGCAAGCCACATGTTTGCCATCTTAACTTGTAGGCTTGCTTTTTCAGTCTTGCTAAGTTGCAGGTGTATTACCTGTACTGGTGCCATGCGTAGTGTGATAAACGGCTTAGGCACCAGTGTTCAAAGAGATCTCAAATAGACCAGATTGTATTTATGTCTTAATAACAGCATGTCCTTATACATCTCTGTGTAGCAGATTAAGTATTCTACACAGGTACTTGCACTAAGTATATAATCTAAAAGACTGTCAGGTGTACTGCAGGTGAATATGCAGTTTTTTCTTGTCTATTGGAACAACATAAATATGGAAAAATAACTGCAAGTTTAGAATGGGAGAAAGTGCCTGCTGAGATGCTCATGAATCAAGAGAAACTTTATGTTAATGAGTCCTGTACTGGAGATGAGTGTAGTAAGCCTTTTGTTTTGAAAGGCAGATAGAAATTGCTGGATTGCTGAGTTATTTCCTTCTTCGTGAGTCTGTCTGGACTGACAGATTTGATTTTGTGGAAAGAAAAATTTGACATATTAATGCTAAATTTAAGGTATTGTGTGCTAGCCACATGATCCTTCCACTCTGCCTTTGTAGTCTGGATTAACAGTAGAGATAACAAAGAATCTCGATTAAGAGTAGAGGTACAAAGAATTAGGATAAAAATTTAGAGCAGAACTAAGTACTATATACACATACCTAAAGTGAAAAACAGGGAATTTACATAGGGGTACCTATAATACTGAAATATTCTCTGGGTGGTATTTAATGATACCCCAAAATCTATAATTAAAGTGAGCTGGTTTTATGCTGTCTTGGAACTTCCCTGTAAAAAGTGGTAGAGCTGTTTTGTTCCTTTTGTAGTATTTATGACTAGTAAGGAAAGAAATGTGTGTGTGGGGGCAATAAAATTGCCAAGTATATAGATTATTCCAACAGTTACCAACCATGGAATAATATTCTGTGAATTTCACAAAAGAAATGGAATATATTGCCATAGGGATTTCCCTGAAGTTTTCCATATTTCTACAAATGGAATACAGGTGTCATAGAGATGAGTTAGGGAAGGATTCTCCTTTCTTATGAACAACATGCAAAAGCTTCCAAAACAGAGAGCCCTCTCTCCCATTTGGAATTAGTTTGACAGCTAAACTCCTTTCCTCTTTGTGCTTTTTTTTTTTTCTTTAAAATTAGTTTTGTTTTGGTGTTTTGTTGGTTGGGTTTGGTTTTTTTTTTGTGTGTGTGATTACTTTGTGTGTCTGGTGGAGGGTTTTTTTTGTGTGTGTGTGTTTTTGGTGTTTGCCTTGTTTTGTTTGTTTTGTTTGGGGTTTTTTGGGGGTGGTTGTTTTTTAATTGGGTTTGGTTTGGGGTTTTTTTGGGGTGGTGGTGATGAGGAGGAAGGCAGGGAGTGGGTATTGAAGTTAAATCAGAAACAAGATGAGAGCATATTGTGGGTGTCCTGGGGCTGTTTCCTCTCTGGGTGTTAATGGCAGACATTGGAAAAACTGCTATTCCTGTCATGTGCTGACTGCTTATTAATTTTCCATAGATCTTGAAGGATGCCACACTCTTCAGGCTATTTTCTGTGGCAGAAGTACAGTAAACCTGAGTTATTGGAAAAATAATTGCTGTTATAAATTATTCTGTGATTGTGTATGAATAGGTATTTAAATTGGGAGTGACCTCCAGAGCCTACCTAGTTCACTCTTTGCTGGGCTCAAAGCTGGCCTGGTTAAATCAGATTGCTCAGTGTTGCACCCAGTGCAACCTTGGACACCTGCAGGGTGGAGACCTCACGACCTCTCTGAGCAACCTGTGCTGTTATTTCCCCATCCTTATGGTAAAATCTTACTGGTTTTAGATGAACTAGCAAGTAGGAACCGACTTCTTAATTTTCATGTTACTATGTCCTAGCTTCTTTCCCTCTTGTCTCAGTACCTAGCTGTAAAACAAAGAAGCTGCTTCTGTACTGTTGCTCTTGTTAAGACACTTTGTTCCTTTTCGTGGAGAATGCTTCTTACACTTAGGTACTTAAAGAAAATACATAGTCTAGTTACAGTTTTCGTTACTGAGAGAGAACACTTTTTCTCCTAGTTGATTCTGCTTGAATAATTTCCTTTCCATTTTCCATAGGAGTCTATTGCAAGGTGAAAGAAAGTCTTTGAGACACTGGCAACAATCAGGCAACTATTTCTTTAACATTAGAGGTAAGCTGCCATTAAGCGTCCTATTTGGTATTATATTGGAAGGGAAGTGAGAAGAAAATGGAAAACTAAAAAATGATGGTTCAGAAAGATGACATTTCCATGTATAAAAATAGTTTGCCCTTTTCTGTGAATGCCTAAAACCAAATAATATTTGTGCTTGTCCTTAACCGATGTTACATAGATCTTACCCTTTATCTATTAAAATGCAGATCTTTCTGCTTCCCCCCCACCCCCAGTTTTGTTTTAAATAGGTGTGCTCCTTCCCTGACTTTCTGCCAGTAAGAAAATAATACTTTAGCTATTTGTCCAGTTATTTAACTGAGATGAGAATGAATTTTACAGGAATGTGTAGATGGGGATATAATTTTTGGGCTGAGGCAAGATGAAGCATACTTGTTGCCAGGAAAGTATTTCCCCTAAGTTTCTCACAGTGAAAAAAATTTATTGACCAAAGATGTGTTTTACCTGCTTTCAGAACACAGCAATGCCCAGCCCTTGTGCCCCGGTTTTAAAAACTAGGAACTCATTGGTTGTCTAAGCATTGTACTAACTCTCAGTTTTCATGTGGGAAGGGATAACAGGAGAAAGAACTACTGACTTCTTTGGGTTTTTTTAACATCTAAAATATTTAATTTCTGCATAACACAAATGAAAAGAATATACTGGAATACAAATTTGAGTAAGATTTCTTTTCAGAGACAGACTGCATAATATGTGTTTGCAGTACGGAATGCTACAATTTACTAGGCTAATGATATACCAAAAGGTTAATCGTGTGTCCTCTTTTTCTGAGACAGCTATTTCTAGGAATAGCGTTTTCTAAACTTTTCATCCCAATTTCTGTCAACTACAATGAACCACAGTGAACAGCTGAGAGGAGCATAAACAGCAGTTTCTGTTGTGAAGTGCACTTCTTTTTTGCTTTAAAGCAATGATTAACCCTTTTTAAAACTTCTTTTTGATGTGACCAAAGAGATGCTCATATAGCCTTTTGGGATTTGTTTGCAGTGAACTTTCTTCAAAAATCATGACCTTGGCTGTCTCATTGACAAGGCTCTCAAGTTGTTAAAGTGGATTTAAATGAGAAGAAAGCAAAATGTCAAATATGCATATTTATTCCTGTAGACGTAGCGTAGCGACTAGCAGTACTTTGTATTAGTGAGAGCACACGTGAGTGTATTAGCCACACAGGTTGTTGTTGGCAAATCTGGCAACAAATCTGTGCAGCAGTAGAGTGGAGCAAACCATACCAACATCCTTGTACCTGAAAATGTAAGCATTTAATACATAAATATGAATGTGGGTTATGTTTACTTTTGTCAGGAGGTAGTGATACTGACAAAGTCTTGGCAACAAGGCCGTGCTTTGTAATGCAGATACACGTATACTCTTTTTCTTTATGGGCGTAGGAACTTCTTGTCATACGAACCAAAAAGTCCCAAGCGAGGCTTTCCCATCACGATACAACAAGAATTCAATAACTTGTTATTCAAAACCCTATGATAGAACACATTTCTGTCATCAGAAATTGGGTTCTTTACACATTTCCCTGGGAAAGAAAAACACTTCAGTGACCATTTCAATGTATGCACTGGGTTATAAAGGGAGTTTCAGAGATACTGTACTTATCAGCTGCACATGAACAGTTTGTGGTTTGAAGAGGGAACATGGGATGGAGAAATCCAACCTTGTGTATCCAATTTTACCCAGTGGAATATGGCATTAAACAACAGTATTTTGTGTTTAAAATTTCATTTTGTGTGTTGAAACACTAGACCGTATGGTTTATCTGGAAAAGCTTGTGGATAATATGTTCACTGCTTCTTCATTTTCTACTTTATAAATCAGATCATATGAGGAAATATACTGAGATAATCAAAGATAAACCTTATCATTAGCATGGTATAAACTATATCTTGTGTCTTAATGACTTTATTAGAATGGAGAACTTGTGCCTTTTTTAAGTTACACATTTCAATTAAAGTCAGATTGAACTGAGGACTAAAAATCAGATGCCTGTGAAATACTTCATTAGAAAGGGTACGGATGTTCTGTTTCATAAGAACTGCTTGAAGTGTTAAACACCCTTAGGAAGACCCTTTTAATATATGAACTGGAGTTGGGATATGCTTTCTGATATCAAACACGTAGGTTTTAAAGAACACTGGTGGCTTTTTTTTCCCTTTCCATTCTGGCCTGTATTTGTTTACTTGTACATTTGTTTTTATGTATTAGTTTGCAAATGGAATATTTTCTTAAGATACATTTAGGATGTAGTATAGCTGACCTGTAAAAGTGCATAAGCTATGCAAATGTATACACTATGTGAAATAGACTGGAAAGTTGTCTATCAATATTTATATAGCTTTCAGTATTGCTGTTTATTGCAGTTTATTTATTCCACATTTAACATGTAGTGTTTCTAGCTTCTGAGACTTTAGGTCTCACAAAGAAACATCCTTTACCAAGTAAAAATGAATGATCAGAAAAAGTATACCAGGACTATAATAATGTTTGTAACATTCATTAACTCTTTGTTAAGTAATGTATTCAGACTTACTAGTGTTTCCCAGCTTTTACATTGCCCATTATGTGTTCTAGTAAATTAAAGCTAGGAAACCTTTGTTGGAGTTATAACACTCAAACTGACATCTAATTCCCCCAGACAATAGGTACAAGCCTGCGAGCCTCTCTAATTCTTTCCAGTCTTTACATTTATTGATTCTTTTGTAAATGTGTTTCATCCAATCTATTACAAACAGCACTGGTTAGAAATGTGAAGTTTACCACGTTTGACCTAAGGCACATTAAAAACAATAACTATCTGGCATGCAATAGTGTATCCCACACTTACTTCTAATCAGGAAGAAATGTGTATCTGTGACTGCTTGACTGGCTTGATATCCTGCTTTGCTTAGAAGGTCTGACATGTTAATTCTTTGATCTGACTGGTTTGGATGTGAATTTAGTTCAGCTCTTGCTTGTATTCTACACTCTAAATGTTTAATTACTTGAGTTGGCTTGCATAAGTAGTTTATTTTGTTTCAAGACTTCCGTTTTGTCTAGTCTTGAGTAATGTTTTGCATATAGAGATGTTAACTTTCTTACTGCCAAGCATGGAATTGATTTTTTGAAAGTTTTTTTTTAATTTTATTTTTCCCCCCTTCAAGATGTCATCTTTTGAGCATCTCTTAATTTTGAAAAGTTAGCAAATAGGCCATTCATAATCTCTGAATGGATAAAAGGAACAGTACATTTTAATGAAAAGAACATATTTTTGTTTTGCACAGATCTTATACTGTAAAACGTGTACTAAATAATTGATAGTAGATAAACACATCTTGTTTTTCCCACCATATTTATCATCCGTAGCAAAGCTTTGAAGCTCAGTAAATAATTTATGATAGTGTAAGAAAATCAAACCACACTCCTGATCCAGTTTGCCTTTTGTCCTTGTTATTCTTGAGCAGAACTTTGATTTGATAGCCAAAATACATGATAAAAGAATGTATGAATAACCAATAACCAAAGAATTTAATTAAATTCTGAACATTCAATCAGATGTTTATATTTTTTTAAAAGTCTTTGAAATACATAATGAAAAGTTTCTGTATTTTGTAGTCTGTTTTTAAATTACTGGCATATGACAGCAGTAGAAGCAAATATTTCTTGATAGAAAATTGAGCATGTTTTCAGCCTGCTTTCATTGTCAAAACTCTAGTCAGGGTGTCTCTTAGCCTGGTTAAATACCTTGCCGAGATCTGTCGTATTTGCCAAGAATAAAAAACCGATGCCAGACTACAAAAATTAAGAACTGCAAGGTTTTAGCCTTTGAAATGTCTCCATAGAATACATGTTGTAATTCCTTTGTTTCCCCTCGTTTACATGGGAAAGACTTCGGAGAGATTTTTAAGCATTTAGAACGATGTTTGGTTTTTGTTTTTTCTTTCCCCAAGTCATTGGGGCTCTTCAGGATGTTTTTTTTATTTGTGCATTCTTACAAAAATTCTTAAAGACACCAACAGTATGTTGTCACTCTTCACCTATATCCTGACTTACCTAATATGTAATACAGCAGAGGGAAAAAAAAAAAAAAAAAGAGATGACTTTAGGTACAGATGTAAAAATTCTGTGTAATTCTATAGCTTCCAGGTACCAATATGTGAAATCCCTATTCCAACCCTCAACACAGAGTGAGATTAGGACAAAGGAAAATAATTTTGAGTCCATCTTCATTTTGGCTGCAGAAAGCAGTGCAACATAAAACCTTACATGTAGTTTTCCCAAGCCAGATGTGGAACTGTGCTGAAAGTTTTATGTTTCTGAGAATTTCGCAGTTACTTTTTTCCTCAAAAATATTATGTACATATAAATGCAGCTTCATGTTAGGAGCAGGTGTCGATCTGTTGGAGGGCTCTCCAGGGGGACCCAAACAAGCTGGATGGGTGGGCAGAGGCCAGTGGGATGAGATTTAACAAGGCTAAATGCAGGGTTCTACACTGTGGCCACAACAACCCCAAGCAGTGCTACAGGCTGGGGACAGAGTGGCTGGAGAGTAGCCAGACAGAAAGGGATCTGGGCGTACTGGTAAATAGGAGGCTGAACATGAGCCAACAGTGTACCCAGGTGGGCACGAGAGCCAATGGCATCCTGGTCTGCATCAGCAACAGTGTGGCCAGTAGGACAAGGGAGGTTATTCTGCCCCTGTACTCGGCACTGGTCAGGCCACATCCTGAGTGCTGCATCCAGTTCTGGGCCCCTCAATTCAAAGAGATGTTGAGGTACTGGAACATGTCCAGAGAAGGGCAACAAAGCTGATGAGGGGCTTGGAGCACAGCCCTGTGAGGAGAGACTGAGGGAACTAGGGTTGTTTAGCCTGGAAAAGAGGAGGCTCAGGGGTGACCTCATTGCTGTCTACAACTACCTGAAAGGAGGTTGTAGCCAGGTGGGGGTTGGTCTCTTCTCCCAGGCAACCAGCACCAGAACAAGGGGACACAGTCTCAAGGTGTGCCAAGGGAGGTACAGGCTGGATATTAGGAGGAAGTTCTTCACAAGGAGAGTGATTTGCCATTGGAATGGGCTGCCCAGGGAGGTGGTGGAGTTGCCATCCCTGGAGGTATTCAATAAAAGACTGAATGAGGCACTTGGTGCCATGGCCTAGTTGATTGGCTAGCGCTGGATGCTAAGTTGGGCTGGATGGTCTTGGAGGTCTCTTCTAACCTGGCTGATTCTATGATGACAATACTTAGGCTTAAAGAGCTGGGAGTACCTAGGAATCTTTGCCCTTTATAACCTCTTTGTGTGGACACAACCTACAGCACTTTTTTTGCTGTGTTGCTTTGCTTATGTGAAGCCCTAGGGTTTTGTTTGTTTCTGACACAGGGTGAAAAAGGGGAGAGGGGATATAATAGGTACAGTTTTCTACATCTGTAATTACAATGAAGCATTCCAGTGAAGTTCTAAAGGACATCTTCAATGCAAGTGCAGTTATTCCATGATGCAGAGTTTTCCAGATCTGAGGTGGAGGCTAGTTTGTGAGGCTTTCTACATAAAGGTGATTTGTAGGTATTATGAACTAGATGTTTTCAGAGTTACCAAGAACACTGAGGACAACTTTCTCATTCTTGCCTTTCGGGAGATTTTTACCTCAAGAGTTCCTCTACACCACCACTATTTCCCTTTAAACTGGTACAGGTCCTACCTTCTGTTGGCAAGACCATGTTAAACTAGTATATTAATTGGGTCACTTATTTTTCTGGTGTGGCAGATGACAGAAGAGGTATGGTTGGGGAAGTTTCTAACTTTAACAAATACAGTGATAATTTCACTTGACAAAGGCATTATTACTCTTTTCTCCCTATTGAGTGGTAATCACCTTCTCCAGAAAATGAGTTGTTTGGAACATTCAGGAAAGACGAATCCCACAATCTTTCATAGTGAAATATATAGATATAGGTATTATCATCAACTAATTAGTGTTCTTGGACAGTGGCAAATTGTTTCCTTTAGGTATCTGTAAATGATGTGATGAACCAACTTTAAATCTTTGCTTGGTAGTTCAACCGCTTCTTAAAAAGCCTTTCGGTTTGGCTTTGTCCTAAAAGCTCTTCTTTTCCTTTTCTCCTCATGACTTCTGCCATGCTTGTTTTGTCCATGTTTTGGTGTTAGTATGTTGTGAAACTAGTGATGACAATTGGTTAAATTAATGGTGTTTGCACAGAACGTGTCTGTTCTTTTGGAAGCTTATAAACTGTCGAAGGAACATCAGCAAAAATGTTGCAAGAAATGTGACTACAATGGGCTAGTTTTTCAGTGAAAGAAGAACCTTTATACTCATCTAAAGCACCTCTGGCTTTTGTAGAGCAACCTGAAGGACTGGGCCTTGCTTTTTGTAAGGAACTTGGGAAGCATTTGTCAGCTACAATATATGCAACAATACATCACTTTCATATCTTTCTTTGGTCGTAGAGAATCTGCTGACATCAGGACTGTGACAGAAGAGGCCACATCCCCCTATGACTTTCTACATTTAGTGTCACCTTGGAGCATTACACCTAATTCCCAAGAAATTCATATCTTAAGGATTTTTGTTTGTTGAGTTTGTTGCTACTTCTCTTTCTCGTTGTCTTGGGCAGCCCACTAAGTTCACTTTTCCCAAAGTGAATGCAAAAATGCTATAGAAGGAGAGAAACCTCAATAATTTTCAAGCTGCTTTTTTTATTGTCAGATATTTTGGAACACTTTTAAGAATTGTATAAGTTTGCGTTAAGCTGTAATATTTTTATGAAAACAAGGAAGACAGAGTGGAAAAGGATGACTTCAAGACGGATAAAATTAACCTCAGCTAAAGGAAGTAGGTTGAAAAGTACATACAAATGTTCAGACTATAATATTGTTCACACGTAGACTTCAGTTATCTGAACAAAGAAAGGTCTTCAATAACTGTCAGTATAGAAAGATCATAGTAGTAATCTTACTAACCATTAGTAACTTCATAAAAGGCAAGATGCTTGGTGCTTAGTATTGGAATCCCTGGAGTTAAAATCAGTTCTGGAGTTAAAATCAGTGAATACCTTCATTTGTTGAATGTTCCTTTTTAGGTCACTAGAAGCACTAATTACTCAATAAAAAGTAGTGTGCTTGAAGTAAGTTTTTAGTGCAGATCAACTTGATGTAAAAAGTAATTCATGGTAAAAGAGATGAAAGTTTGAAACCTAACAAATGTGGTTTTGCACTGAAGTTTCTTACAGGTATAGGACACTGTCTTTAATGTGTATTAGTTGTTAAATCAAGTCAAATATCTGAGATGAGAGCTGGAGAACTGAGAGCAAATATTCATACTGCAAGCTGATAACAAGCCTAATTAAGCTGCTGCTGTCCTTCATGATAGATGTGGTAAACAAGGTACATACACTTGGCTTGTGCTTGCCTTGTGCAGGGCCTATATTTTTGCCAAATTTGGGTAAAGCAAACCTATGACTTCACCTAATATGGTCAAGCTTGGCTAACTGCCATCCTGATTGGCTAGCTGCCATCCTGATAGGCTAATCTGTGTCCAAAGGCCCATTAGGTCTTGGTCTACATTGATAAAAGAGATGAGCGTATAGAGACAATGCGCATGCTTGGTTGCTGCTGCTGCTTGCTGCCATTGCACTCTGCTTTTGGCAGTGTTCTGACTTCAGTGCGTCCTGCCATGCTTTACAGCATTATGTTTTGCTAAGCTATAAGTAAGCTCTGTTGAATAACAAACTCTGTGCTTTAGGCTTGTTTGTCTGGAAACTGCCTGCTTCAAGTTTACCAGGAATAGGCATAGTTGCCTTAATGCGATAGGCCTGCATAGCCAGCGTGACATCTGTGCTAAGACTGCACATCTACCAAGACATCCTGCTTACACCTGCAAGTCTCCTGCCAAGAAGGGAAGCTCTGGAAGGGACACAGATCATCCAAAGGGACCAGGATAAGGTCAAAGATCATCTACCTCTTTCCCCAACAACCTGTAAAGGCTGGGAAGAATCAGAAGCCCCAGCGGCTGACAAGACATCGACAGAATTCCCTGCAAGTGTTTGGGTTCCTGTCTGAAGCTGTAGTTAGCCCTGTGAGTTGGGAAACAATTTTTGTGAGTAAATACTCAGAGCCTTTAGCAAAGTCTTTATACAAAACTCTGTAATTGAATCCTAGCCTTCTGCCTTAACATAGAAAGGAGCTCCTTGAGTCTAGTGGAGAAGCAGTATAACTGACCACAAGAACCTTATCTTCCAGTTCAGTTAATGTTGTATTATTGCTAGTTATTTGTTCTAGATCTAGTTATTCCTTTGTATAATGTTTCCATGACCATGCAAAGAACCGATTATTATTAAAATTAGTGGTCGGAGTGGTGAGAGTTTGAATACCAAATTAATAAACTATATTAGTTTTGAAAAAATACCATCTCACATTAATTAATTATCCCTCCATTACATTGGTTTAGATCAGTTTCTTTGTTAATAGAGTCTGCAGGTGTCTTTGATAGCCCTAGCTGTGTATCACTGGAGAACAACCCAGGAGCTTTGTTTCTGCTGTGTTACCATGTAGAGGAGTTGTATACAGACTTAAACCTTTTCCAGGGTTGACATACCTTGAGAAATGCTTTTTGTAAGGACTAATGTTTTCTTCTTCCAATTCTTCAACTGCAAATTCTGCAGTATCTTTTAGTTCTAGGAGGTAAAAGATGAGATGTGCAAACAGGTGTGGAATAATTGTTCTAGCACTCAGCACTGACAGAACTGTCTCTGTTTTACAGAGGTTGTTCACGCAGCTATGTCATGTCTGAAACTTTGCACATTTTTTTTCTCAGTTCAAAAAGAAGGACATTCTCAGTTCAAAAAGAAGGACATTCACCTTCTGAAGTGACCAAACTTTTATTTGCAGTCAACATCTATACCAAAATAAACCTTCCAGTGTATTTGAAATTATATTGGGGAAAACACTCAAGGTGGATACCGTAAGAGCTTAAAAAATAGATATAATGCAGGTGATAATAATCAGCCAGTTTTACAAAACAAAGCCAGAATCTTGATCACCTAAACTAAGTTGCAATAGTTAAATTGTAAAAATAAAGATAGGTACTATTCAGCTGAAATCTTCTCATGATTGTGGCAGGGTTTTTCCTGGTAATCTGTGTCTACTCCTTGACAGTTACACAGCAGTGACAATTTCACAGTCATTCTGCCTATTTGTCTGATTCCCATCTGATGCAGATTTCACTGTAGTTACCCATTTCATCTTCCTACTCTGGTACTGCACAATATCTCTACTGCTATTCTTAAAATTAGGAATAGTTGAAGAAAACTACTGGCAGTCACTTCATTCTAAGAAGTTCTATCTTTAAAACTTCTATCTTGCAAACTTTGACTAAAAGGGTAGTTTCAAGCATATTTTTAGAAGCGTGCTGTGCACAGTTTAAGACAACTATCATTCCTGTAGTGTTAGCCACAACTCAAATGAAAGGCTTTGAGATAATTTACTTGGAGGATTCTTTGAATAACAAGTTAGTATAATGTCATCAGATTATTTGAATAGGTTTATCTTCTCTGTGTATTTTGCTTTCAGGCATTGTAGACATTGTATAATAAATAATATGTTACTAAATTGTCAGTGACTAAACTTTAGTCTGACAGATGTTTTTTTCATTTTAATTCTCTTCAGGAGAGAATAATTTGAATTGAAAAAATGATTCTCCTATTATAGTTTTATTGACTGAAAATAGAATGTAACTTTTTTCTGTCTAGAAATTGTCATTGTTTCTGATCTGACATTTTAAGAGTGTTCTATTGTATAATTTGCTTACCACAATTAGTACCAATTTTGCACAAATAACAAGCAGCATTCGAAACTGTCATTCTTATAGTCAGCAAAGCTCAAGATAGAATGGATCATTAGGTTGATGTAAATTACAAGAGTCATCTACATATTTTTATATCAAAACAAACACAAACCAGAAAAGTTGTGTTTTTCAAGAATGTGAGAACTGGTGTGAAAGGAGAAGGCTCTCTGAGCAACAGATATGGAGGCTTTAATGTATATGACCATTTAGAAACAGTGGAAAGAAGACAAGCTTGTTAAATGCAAGTGCTTTTTCATTGTTGTAGTTTTGGAATTTGTGTGTGGTGTTTTTGTTTATTTTTTGTTGGGTTTGGGGTTTTTTTGGGGGGGAGTTATGTGTGTCTGTGTGTGTGTGTGTGTGTGTGTGTTCATGTTTGTTGTGTTATGATGCTTCTGATTCAGGAGTGTTTCTGAACTTCTGAAGTGTTAGGATTTCTTGGTAACATATCCTGGGGTGACAGGGGAACAGAAACCAGAGAAATACTAGCCAGTATGTGTGACCCTGAAGTGCTTAAATTTACAACAGTAATTCGAGTTGCTTCATGGGCAAATGGCATTTTCAAGAAACTGATAGGCGAATAAAATTTGTAAGGTTTCTTACCTGACAATCATTACAGTATAAAAAATTTTGCAGTAGCATCTTTGGATGGTCTGTGTAATAAATTAGCTAAGCAATGTATATCACGAAGGTAGATTAAAAACTAAACAAACAAACAAACAAAAACTTTTAAAAAACCTGAGAATTTTGAGTCAGAAATTAATCAGTTACAAAGTTTCTTCTGAATCTGATTAGTTGTATTTTACGGAGATGGAAAGAGACCAAAGATGTAACAGTTTCTCCATGCAGGTTGACGCTGTTTTACCGAGGTAGTGGGGATGTTTCTGGACAAATAAATATTCTCTTTGAATAGTTCTGCATACCAGCAGGTATAGGAGCATCAAACAGGAAGATGCAGATCCGGAGCACACATGACGCTTAGGTTATCTGTAGAGATTCTCTGGTTTGGGATTAGAAACATGATGAATGTAGGTGACTCCTACAGAGAAGTGGATATCAAAGCTTGACTTTGTTGCCTTGCTTCCCTCAGGTTGTGTACTGCCCTCTCTACTCTAGTATTTGGCAAGCACTTCACTGTGGTAGCTGTGTTTCCAAAGAGCTACTGAGAACAGAAGCAGATGGCAGCTCAGTCGTTTAGCCATGCTGCACTATTTACTTCTGTGTTTCTCTGGAAACTGAAGTTAATTGATGTTAAGCTGTAGCTTCCTGCTCTTTTTTTTTTTTTTTTTTTTTTTTTTAATGAAGAGAAAATATAAGCCATGTTTGTTTAGTTGTTTTTTGTTTGATTGTTGTGAGTTTCATTTGTTTCTTTTTGTGGGTTTTGTTTGGTTGGGGTTTTGTGTTGTTTTGTGATTTGTTTTTTTTATGTTTGCAGAGCTTTTGTTTGATGGGGTTGCTGTTGCTGTTTGCTTGTTTGTTTGTTTGGGTGTGGTTTATTTTTCTTCCTAGTCATAAATATTTCAGACCTGTGATGCATTTCCTGTTAGAAAGTTAAATACAGGGTAAAGGAAGCAAAATGTTTTTTTTTGGTGAAAGGTGGCTGTATGCTTCATTGTGAATGTTATGAACAGTATGAATTTCACCACTGGTTTGTGTGAATGATACTAGGGTTTTGAATGTAACCTTTTTTTGTTTTGTTTTGTTTTAATCATGTTTCTTATAACCCAAATCCTGGGCTTCTAGAGAAAAAGGGCACAATCCTTGATTGACTGCCCATGAATCAGAGAGGAGGAAACTGGTTCTGTTGTATTAAAGCTTCTGTATGCATCCAGGAAATCCATCTTCTTTCTCTTCTTGGATCTGATGTGCAAAGAACCGTGAAGGCAAGAACGAAACTGCCCATAAATTGCCTTACATTAATTTCGATTCCAATTCTGTGTACTACATGTAAGTGAAAATCTTGGAAATATGTTTGCTAAATCATGTGGTAAATGGTCTTGTTGATGACTGCAGAGTTGCTTTGGGGATGGAGTTGTTAAGCAGTTGTTATAGGAATCCAACAGGGCAAATTAAGAGAAACCTCTGTGTGTGCTTGTTATTTTAGGACTTTTATGCCTGTCTGCTGAGACACCTCATATTGGACCTGATGACCTAAAAAGGCTTTATGTCTTTTAGTCAGAGGTTAACTTCTAAAATCTCAATTACTGACCTATCAAAATGATCACCTCCAAGGGAGGGTTTAATGTTATTATTCTTTAATGCTAAATAACTGAATATTGCTGTTAATAGTACATATGTAAGTAGCTTTTTAGCATTCTGCTTAGTTGTACGAGGTATTTCCACTTACACCTGAGTCTTTTTATACTTGCAAATTCAGGGAGTTATTTTATGTTTCATTGTAAGTAACTGCTGAGCAGTATTCTTATTTGTTTGTAACACTGTTGCAAGCATTTTCTTAATCCATGAGCGTTCAGGATACAGTGGGTGGAACTTAAAACTGTACATGAATGTTCCTTGGAGTATTATTCCAAGTACACAAAAGCACTGTGTGAGGTAGAATTTGCTGTTATAATGAATTCCATCATAGAAGAACCAGTGCATGGTATTTTTTGCTAGTTTCAGTTGTTAATGTCTCAAGACATTAATGTGCAGCCAATTTAAAACAAGTATTGCTGTTGCTTATACTACTTGCTAGATACCTCTCCGGATGCATGTGTTTAAAGATCTGCCAGTTTTTAATGCTAGTATACAAATGTATCCTTCTGCATAAATTTCAAATTGTAATATGTAAGGAACAGTTAAATAAATTTTCTTACTTTTTTCCCCTAATTTCACTCAACTTTCTCTGTAATACAAGTAATCTGAAAAACTGTCATCTTTTAATGTCAGTTTTGCTAGGATCTTAAGAATTTTCAGTAACCTTTGCAAGCATCATTACTGACAGATCTTGAATTCCAGCTGAATTAGTTAAGATGGGATGATTATTTTGCCACTTACTATAACAGTGGAAGTAATCTTTGAAGAAAAAAAAAGAGGTTATGCATATTTTGTATGATTCATACATGGGCTTTACTGCTACAGTAATAAAATTCGTTGCTTGCCTGCTAGCTACACAGGACTCATATTGCTGGAGAATGTAACCACATACATAGGTTGTGATGTGCACAGTTAAGTTGATTTTAGAATAAGCACATGACAATGCAAGTATAGGATGCTAATGAAGAGGGAATATGTGTTTTGTTTTAATTTATGGAATACTGGAAGGCACTCAAGTATCTTAAAAATTCCTGAAATGATATTCTGTCCTTCCTGTTTTATCTCAGATTCCTCTGGTGAGGTTTATACACTTGCTTTTTTAACTTATTATATGTATTTATGTAGAATATCTTAGGACCCTGCATTGTCTTTAAATAGTATTTCCCCACCATCCTTACAGCTTATTTGTAAGACTTTGTATTGGCAACTTGCTATTTAAGCCAGTGCTTGAATGGCTTCTCTGAAAACGGTATGCTGACTGTGTATATACACTAGTGTTCTCTTTTCTTCTCATACTCATCTCTGTATCTTAATTGTTAATAGTAATGAAGGTATCAAAATTAGTTTTATCTATTACTACAGAATGATTTATTAATGTAGAAACTGATATCCATGTTTACTTCAAAGAGCTTCCTACTAGTTCATACCATTCTTGTAAGACTGTAGAACTGTCAGCATTGAACTGACATAACAGGATGATGCAGACTGTTACTTCCAATTTAGAAACAAAACAAACCCCATAGGTCTTTTCACTTGTGTAATATTAGATCATGTGATGTAAGTTATCACTGACCATGTGCAGTTCTGGAACCCTCAGCACAGGAAGGACATAGAAGTGTTGGAGCGGGTCCAGAGGAGGGCCACAAAGATGATCAGAGGGCTGGAGCAGCTCTCCTATGAGGACAGGCTGAGAGAGTTGGGGCTCTTCAGCCTGGAGAAGAGAAGGCTTCGAGGGGACCTGATAGTAGCCTTCCAGTATCTGAAGGGGGCCTACAGGAAGGCTGGGGAAGGATTATTTACAAGGTCCTGCAATGACAGGACAAGGGGCAATGGGCTTAAACTGGCAGAGGGGAGATTTAGACTGGATGTTAGGAGGAAGTTCTTTACAGTAAGGGTGGTGAGGCACTGGAACAGGTTGCCCAGGGAGGTTGTGGATGCTCCCTCCCTGGATGTGTTCAAGGCCAGACTGGATGAGGCCTTGAGTGAGCTGTACTAGTGGGAGGTGTCCCTGCCTATGGCAGGGGGTTGGATCTAGATGATCCTTGAGGTCCCTTCCAACCTTACCATTCTATGATTCTATGTTGTCATCAAAGAATAATTTTCATTCAGTGGTGTTCTGGAGAATTTCCAAAATTGTGAATAAATATCTTGAGCTGTGCTTTGCTATTGTGCATTTGATTCTGTTACTAGTGCAGGCTGAGCTATATGGCCTTTAAGTACAACAAAGAGGTGCAGAGATTAGGCGGTGGTACTGCTTTAATCTGCATGTCCTAACCTGACGGGGCTGGTTTGCTAAACAAACCAGTGTCCTTATGGTTGAAAATCATCCTCGCTCTAAACCTGGACAATAGAAGACAAAAAAATAACCAAAATCTTTAAAAACTGGGTTTTAGGACATAGTGGGGTTTTTCCATGATGCCAAGCATTTCCAGTTTGTATTTAAGGAAAAAGGTGCATAGTGTTTTGGAGATGGCATGCAGCACATGCTGGAGTGCCTAGTGCTAGGCTTTCCACTACTCATGAATGCTGAAAGGAGTTCCAGGCTTTTGTTTGCAAAGGCAGCAATAGAAAGAATAAGTGAATGGAGGAACCAAAACAACTCCCTTTGTTACGCAGGAGGACATAAAAAACCTGCTTGGCTAAGGAAGACTGTTACTGAACCCATTGTTGTTGCTGTTTCACATTGAACTTCTGTTAGGCTAATCGTTTTTTAAAACAACTGAAAGGCAGTTGAACACATGCATGGAAAGCACATTGAATGCTGAAACAATTACAAGTTTCTTAATGAAGACAGTGGTGATGTTGATATTGCAAAGTGTAATGGACATTCTTTTTCATGAAATTAAGTAAATCTGTGCATAATCCCCAGCACATTAACCTCTTGAGGTGATGCCTATCTCCTTAACGCATTTCAAGAGCTACGGGTACCTAAAGAGAAACAATAAAGTTAATTCTGTGTATGTTCATCTTTAAAGTTTTGCTGGTTGCCCATTTGCCTCTTCAGTAGAAGCTGATCTGGCAGAATCTGATTACTTTATAAGTGGATATTACACTAGATTTTTTTAAAGAATTCCTGGGATACTAAGAAGTAATTGAACAAAAGAGAACTTTCGATCCAGACTATAGCTGCAGTGTATTTCAAAATACAATGTAACAAATTGCTGCAAGTACAGATAATAAACCTGGAAAAAACAGCAAGGATACTGCAAACTCTTTTAAGGAATTAGGTCAGTATCTTGAACATGCTAAATATGATGTACAGATTTACTCAGTCCTGTTGGTATTTTACAGTTGTACTGTTGTAAAGAATTTCTCTGCAAGTGAAGTTGTGAGCAGGGGAGGAGGAATTGGACTATAGTACAATAAAACTAGGTGAGAATTGCCTTTTCCTAAAATGTGTAAAAAACTTCATCTAGTGTTCTGCTGACAGCACAGGAGGTTTCGTGGTTCTTATGTAATTTGGATACTCTGATTTAGATAGTAGTTTTGGATACTCAGTAGAATTATTAGAGGGTTCAGGAAAAATTCTAGTCTTGTGTCTTACACTATAGGTAATCACTCAGTTTGTTTCTGTGTGATAGATAAAATCAAGGAGTCACTATTGTTGGAAAAGGCTTTTAAGATCATAAAGTTCAACCATTATCGAACTCTACCAGGGCCACTACTACTACATATATCCTTAGGCACCANTTTTTTTTTTTTTTTTTTTTTTTTTACCCCTGACCTCTAATTACTGGTGTAAACTGAAGGGAAGGAACAACTTGAAATTCAGCCAAACAATTTAACACTTTGGCAGTAATTAAAATTAGTTAAAATCAGGAAGACACAGTATATCCAATGATTTTGTACTTCAGGAAGGGCATGCCAATACGTGTGTCAAGTACTTTGAAGAAAATATATTTAGGGTTTTTAATTGGCTTTATAAAAATGATAAGTCATGTTTGTGTGATTGGTATGCTGTTCCTGTTTGAGCAAAAGTAAGGCAGAGGTGCACTGTTCTTTTGTGTCATTGCTGGTGCTTGTATAAAACCATGCAAAACTGGTTCTTAAATCTGCTCAGAGCAAATGCTAACCTTAATCTCTTATTTCCTCTGGTATTGTGTTACTTTCTGAAACAGAATCATTAAAATATCAGAGCAAAGGAGACTCTGTGGACAGGGTAACAGGGGAGGACTGCAGAAGCAGTGACTTGCATTGTTTTAAATAGTTAAAAAAAATTCACTAACTTCATTAGACTCTAGTGTGCTTGGGATTCTTATCACTATGTGGCTGAAAGGGTGCTGTGATGTGTTAGGTAATCTGATGTCTTCTTTGTACTGATTCTCTTTCATACCAGGCTGTGGAAAATGTAAAAGTGTTGGGCTGCAAACACCAAGGGAAAGAAAACCCTCAAGTGGTGGTATGCAAAACTTTCATCTGGAATAGGCCTTATAATGATGTTAATATTTTACTTTATTTTTAAAGGGAGCGTTCCTGGCACAGAAACAGCTAGTGGGCAGGCAAACTGATTTTTTGCATCTGGACTCAAGGAATTGATCAAGTACTAGGCACTTTGAAGACGTTTATGAGTCTGATCTACAGGTCATCATATGAAGGTGACCAAAAGTTGTAATGGGAGCAGTGTTTCCCTAACTGTTTGGGGAACCCCTTGGGGAAAGGAAGTATCTCTCCAGCTTGACAGTCAAGAAGTCAAGAAACTGGCTCTTCTGTAATGAAAAGAAAGCTGTGCTAAGAGAAGTTTGGATATGCAGAATAATTTTGGCTTGAGCAGTGCTCACTGGTGAGGAAACTGAGACAAGGAAATGAGTGCACCTTTACACGGTTTTGTTTGCATATGTTTGGTCTAACATTAGCTAACATTTAAAAAACAAATATGGGAATTACTGCATGTTTTGGTCCTGTTATTTTCACCCATTTTCCTGGAAATGTTAAATGTTACGACCTGTTAAACCACAATGCCTTCAGGTTTTAGAGCCCTGTGAAGGGTTATACATACATTGAACAGGATTTTGTGAGGTCAGACTCCTACTTAGGAGACTTAATCATCTCCATTGCAAGGCCTATTTTATGAAGTAGCTTGCCAGTATGGTTAAGGAGAGGGACTATGCCAGAGTCTCATCAAACAGAGCCTTAGGTTAGTGGGACCTACAGTCCATTTTTATTAACTTCATCAAAATAGCACATCTTCATTATTTTATTTGAAGACATTCCAACCCATTTTTGACCAGAAAACAGTAGTACATTAATATAATTTTTTTTTTTTATTTGGGGGGTGTGTGTGTGTGTGTGTGTGTGTGTGTGTGTAACTCTTTATTCATATCCTGAATATATATTCAGGAGGTCTCATTAATCTCATTAAGGGGTTCTCCAGCATACAGTAAGGTAAATCAGGGAATAATTTTAGTTGTAAGGATATTCTTCAGGTCATTTAGTCCAGCCTCTTGGTCAGGAGGCTGTCTTCACAATGGAGTCAGGTGGCTGAGTGTCTTGTTAAGGCAAGCTCAGAAAATCCTTAAGGGTGGTGATTTCACAGCCTCTCTTGGTGGGTGATTCCAGTGCTTATCCATCCATTCTCATTATAGAATCACAGAATCGTAGAATGGTAAGGTTGGAAGGGACCTCAAGGACCATCTAGTTCCAACCCCCTGCCATAGACAGGGACATAGAATCATTTAGGTTAGAAAACACCTTTAAGAGAATCAAGTCCAGCCATTAATTGTATTATGCCAAGTTACAAAGCTGCAAAAAGGAATTCACAGTGTATTTTGCAAATTTTGGATCCTGATTGTGATTTAGGTGTCCTTTATTTTACATCTGGGTAAGATGCAGATTAGTTTAACATACTTGTCCTGTTTGTTTCAATGTAGAGCTTTCAGCAGATGCTTTCTAAGAATATTCATATAACAGACACTCCTTGGTTTTGAATCAGCATTAGGATTTTACTTGCTGACATCGGTTTCGATATTTTTGAGCTGCTATAGAGTGTTTTATAACTCCTGAAACCTTCTATTCTGTTTCCTTATAACGTTTTTTGCATACGTTTATTTTCTGTTTCTTGTACATATATTATATGACTCCTCTTTTTCTGCTGATGCTGAGATGAGAAGCTTCCATGCAGCTCTGTTTTTTGTTTTGTTGGGTTTTTTTTGCCCTGATCTGTGTGTTAGGTTGCCCTTATTTTCAACTAGCTTCAGGGAAAAAAATAGTGTTTTGGTGTGTGCATCAAGTTGCACAGCTTGAGAATGGTAGTATTCTCAAGTGACTAGAAGATCTCAAAGTTGTAGATAATCTAGTTAAAATGTGACATTATTGTTATGTGTGTTCCTGGAGAACAAGTGAATGTGGGATGTGTAGGAGTTTTCTCATGTAACCCTCTAGCTAATCAAGGGTTATAGAAAATATATAGGTAGTTAAAGATAAACATATCCATAAAGTTTTTTTCACTTTTCATGTCTGAGAAAGTATATTTTTTTCTGTACACCCTGCACATAAATATCCTTTGAAGAAAAGGACTCAGCTACAGTTAGTGAAGTGCAGGGGTCTAAAGCTGTCACTGTTGTAAATTATATTTTCAGGAATGAGAAGGTTAGCTTAGCTGATACCTTACACAAAGTGTCTTTGAAGGTCTAAGGTTCTGTCTTTGTGAATTATGATGAAAACACTTAAGAGAAGATGTTCTTGTGGTCTCTCTTCTGTATTTTTTCCAAAATATTTCACTTGATACACGTTTGGAGCACTTTTTAAAGCAAAATCACTGTTTAGTACAGACATGGCACTTGTGTTCCCTGAGTTAAGGAAACTCACAACAGGTGAATTATACTGGTCATTCTAAGTTTGTGGCAAAAAAAAAATCATCCACGTACCACATTCTGGAATTTTTGACCATAAACTCTTCTCAAGAGTATTTTAAGAAATAATCAAACATAAAGTTATATGAATTTTATACTGCATGTAAAACTCATCTTTATCACAACTGGTTTTATAGCTTTTGAGAAAACCTTTTTAAGATAACTTAACACCTGCTTATATTAGAAACAAATTCTTCAAGTCTTCTCTACAACATACACCTAGAAGTTAGAATTGATTCAGATTTAGTAGAATACTACAGCACTTCTGTTCACTTAGGTTAACTTGGTAGGGCATTGGTTCATCATTGCAAGGGACAAAGCACATATAAGTGTACTAGGTGCATAGCTGTTACTTTTATGTGAGTCTCTGATCCTGTTAAAAGCCACTTTAAATCAAGGCACAAGATAGGAATTGCCACACATAGACACAACCTTGGAAAATGGAAGCACAGCCCCCTATTCTGAATTTCAGTAAGGAGATCTTGTCAAACAACATGGGTGAAGGCCTTGTTTGTACATATGGAATTAAGTAGGAATTAGTCATTTAAACGTTTGAGGGTCTGTAGAGACACTTTTCTGATATACGAAGGGCCCGAAGTTTTTGTAATAATCCAGATACTAGTTCCCCACTCATTTCTGTTTTTGTTATTTAAGTATATATCTGTTCCTTGAGACTGAATATTATATAAGAAATAATAAAAATTATAATTAAAAATATTTTAAAGATTGCTAGAAAACTTGTTGCACCAGCAGTGTCCTAGTGGACTGTCTAGTCCACTGTTATGTTTCACAGTGACCTTGTCTGACATACTTGATCCCTTAATACTTCATCATTTCTAATTAGCATGTTTACTTGCCAGTAGACCCCTGGACAAAGTAACTCTACAGCATTAAGTATTGCCTTAGGAATACATAGTGTTAAAGATAAGTGTAACACATGAAGACCTCCAACCGGCTATGTGAGTGCAGGCTGAGAAAGGTCAAATATGTATTACAAAAAATAGATGATGAATTGGACATCTACTTGTATGACATTTTTTCTTTTATTCTTAATAGGTGCACCATTACCTAGACTTCTACTAAATATGTCTGAAATGCTGAATGCCAACATTTTTTCTTGATAGTCTAATTGTGGTGGTTTGGCCCTGTCTGGAGGTGAGATGCCCTTCAAAGCTGCTCTATCACTCTCCTCCTTAGATGGAGAGAGCAGAGGGAAAATACAACCCAAGGTCTGTGAGTCAAGATAGAAGAAATTTAATAGGATGAAAAGCCAAAGCAAAGGCCACACATGGAAGCAAGAGCAAAGAAAGATGTTATTCTCCATTTCCCATCAGCAAATATTAGTCACTTTGTGGCAAGCAGGGCTCCAATATGTGTGGTGGTTGGTCTGGAGGACAAATGGCCTCCCCCACTTCCTTCTTTCATTTAGCTTTTGTATCTCAGCTGATGTCATATAGCATATAGCAGTGTCCCCTGCCAAGATTTTGCCCATCCCTGAGCCTGCTTTTGGGAGGGGAGTATTGGAAAAGCACAGCTTTGGTGCTTGGCTCAGCAGCAGCCATAGAGCTGGTGTGTTATCAACACCTAGCTACATCACTGCAAAACACAGCAATGTGAAAGATGGTATGGGGAGAATTAACTCCAGCTCAGCTGAACCCAATACAGCTGAACACCAATACAATGGTGTTATTTGTATCTTAAAAGTTATGCATTAGAAATGCAGGCAGGTTCTCAATTTATGCACAATTTTGGTCTCATAATCAAATGGATCTTGAAAACATGAGTAGCTGTGCTGATCTGGTATCCGAGTTTTTCTTTCGTATCCGTTTTCCTTATTTACTCATCTAAAACTAGAGAAGGTACTTCATTGTTTTGTTAGAGTCATTTGTTATGAGGTGCTAAAATGCTGCATAGTCATTTGTTATAGAATTGTAATCGTATATGGCCATTTGTTACAGAAAGTTAAAATGTTGACTACAATAGTAAGAGATTGAACTCTGTTTGGATTATTAAGTTTTTCCTTACCTAATTGATACCTCAAGTGAGAGAGCTGTCATTTAAAAGTGGTGGGCTGCTCTAACAATGTTTGACTGTCATGAACTCACAACCATAATAGAATTGCAAAGATACATAATGGGAAACTTTAGAAATGTGGATGGGGAATTAATAGCTATAATTTATTTTCCAGTTATGCTACCTTTTCTTTCTTAGAAAATAGTACTTTGATATTTATTGTAGATACATGTTGCCAGGTGACAATTAAGTTGTTTTTCTTCTTATACATAACAAATCATAAATTTATTGGAGATTCAGTAGGTACTGTGAGAGAAAGTGGAATTTTAGCTATATTTATTCCATCCAAGCCCCATCTCTTGATGTCTGTTTTTCAGACATGGTGCTGGCAGCTTGTTCTGTTTGGTGCTGTGAGTTCTCCTCAGCTCCAGCCCGGCATAGCAGCTGGGTTCTACATGCTGTCCCACACTTTCCATCTCTTCTGTCGAGTGTGCCTGTTTCCTCATCTTCAAAACATGTTCTGGTGTAGCAGTGCAATGAATCAGTCTCTGGAGTATCCAGAACCTCAGTACCAAATCAAAATGCCCACACAACGCAACTTCTGACTGAAAGCAGTTTTCACATGGATCGTGTGTCACCTATCCATACCATTCTGACTGGCTGTCATCTTACTTAAACTTGCAAAAGCTCCATGTACTGCTCTTTGGCTAGTTTGGCAGATAGAATAGGCCAAATCCTCCAAGTTATGTTAGTACCATTAGCTGATGAAGCAGTACTTCCCTCTACCACTGGGGAATTGTTGCCTTGTTAGACTAGTAAATATTTTTAGTTAGTGCTGACCATTTATCATGTCAGCCATAGACAGAGGTGGCTTTTAATAAAGAGGGAAAATGGCCCAAACCACCACTAAAGGCTATGGATCAAATTGGACATTTGGGTTAGATTCTGTGGACTTTGTGTTAGAAATTCTGAAGTTGCCGGAGATTATGAATTCTGAAAATGAGTAGATAGACTAAAAGAGAGACACAGTAAAGAACTAAAAGAAATCTTTTTCTGCCGAAGTGTAAAAGGGGTGATAGCAAACTGTGCTTTTGGTTTTACTTACTGCAGGTTGACCACATGTAAGAAACGCAAGCATTTCTGGTTGAGCAGAATTTTCAACTCTTGCACCAATTTTCAAATGTTTCTTTGGATAGACATAAAATAGACTTATTATGTGTCTCTTGAGGCATTCTCTCCTCTTCATGTTTTATAAGGATGAGGGATGCATATTACAATGTTTGAAATTTTTATGGAGGGAAATTGTGGTAGTCCAGAAGGTTTTCACCTCTGACTTAATTCTGCCCTTATGCCTGTGCCCAAATGGAAAATATTACACAATGGTATACTGAAGTCATCTTCAGTTTCTGTGAAAAGCACTACATTACTTGGTTTCTGTCATATGCTATATGGCATAGTTACAGAATTTATCCAGTAAAAGGAAGTGCCTTTTTCTTTTGCAGACTTGATTTAATCTTCTGCTGTCCATGCTGTAAGTATAGCGGCATTGCTGTGCAATGGCAGTCAAGACAGCCTGGTCCATGACTTCTGTGGTACTGGGGTCAGACTGACAGGCCTGTAGTCCACTTGATCCTCCTTCCAACCCTTCTTGTAGATGGGCATCCCATTTGCCAGTGTCCAATCAATTGAGACCTCCCCACTTAGCGAGATCTGCTGGTTTTGGTTTGTTGGTTTGTTGGGTTTTTTTCATGTATTATTGTCTGATTTAAAGATTTTAGAAAAAAACTGCTTCTGCTGTACCTTTAAAAGGTGCGATCCGAGAAATTTCTAACTTGTCATGGGCTCTTACACAAATACATTTAAAGATAAGTATCAAAACTAACTGAAATTTGATGCAGTGATTGTCTCGTAGCCCTCCTTGCACTGTTCAGGTCCTTGACAGCTGGATCATTGGCTGACCCTTCTCTTCAGATGGTTTCTTCTGGGATCAGATAGAGTATTGCCATGCTGAGTATTTTCAAAATAAAGGAGGACAAAACAGGAGACAGACTTATCTTAGATTGACGACTAGATTGATGGTAAACCGCACAGAAGGTTCAAGCCCCATGCTAGCATGAAGTCATTTGACAGCTAGAAATATTTGCTTATAAATTGAAAGAGTAGGTAATAATAGTGGGTTTTTTATGATTACATTACATGATATTTTATGATTACACAGACTAATAGCTAGCAGATGGCACAGTATCCATTTTACTTGTTTACGAAGATGATGGATGGCAGGGATTGAAAAACACTTTTTCCTTGTTACATTACTCTGAAAGCTTGTAGTGGACAGGCAATTTACAATAAGAGTCAACAAAAATTTGTGTCTGCCCTAGATTTTGGGGGGCATCAGTTATGTTTCTTATTTTATTGGAGGTTTTTCTTCTTTCAGTGGTGCTTCTTACAGGAAGAGGGGAAAAAATGAAATCCACTTTGAGAACTAGGCCTTTAAAAGGATTCGTGTTTGTTTGACAGCCTACATATACAAATAATATCTATTTGTCTGAAGAATAATCAGTGGGAGCTTTTTGCACTGTTCTCTTTCAATGTTTATCATATTACTTGGGCATTTTGATGCAAAGACATATGTTCTGCCTTTTGTTTGGGCACGTCTGCACAAATCTACGTTGTTACATTGCATGCTACCAAGACAGTTAAAGCTATCCAATTGCAATAATAATTACAGTGTTTTCCATCCCTTTTATTTAATTGGTATTGACTTGCTCAAATTATCTATGTGTATGTTTTTTATGTATCTGCTGTGTTGGTGGTGGTTGTTGTTTGTTTGGTGGTTTTGGTTGTGGTTTTTTTTTTGCTTAGGTACTATAGCTTGAGAATACTCAAACATGAATCAGGTTATTCCATGAGTATTAGACCTAAAATCTGATAATTTTTTTTCCCCTAGGTCAATTCTTTATCTATTTTTTAGTTGCCAGTGTCAGATGCTCATCTACCTACCATGTCCCTAGAGTCTGCCGTTCCTTTCAGCCTCTCTCAATGGTTTTTGGCTGTGTGAGAGGTCATGTGTTTGTGGTTTCACCAAAGAGTGCCTGAATTCTGGTTAACTGGTAGATTACCATCTCTCTGGGGGAAAAGGGACAAAGCTATGGTTGCTTTTTCCTCAAGAGTCACTGTGTTGGATTGTGCTTTTCTGTAGGGTCTCTAACTTCAGTAAAAGTCTCATCTGAGATATCTAGCATTTTGACAAATTTGATAGAACTTGGACAAAATGTTTCTAGTGTTATGATTTTGTGTTTAGTTCTCTCATAATAACATTAGTTTCCTGGAAAAAATCAGGTTAAAACAATCAGATGGCACCAGGGTGTCTTTCTCTCCTTGAAGAACCCAATAGGAAATTTTTTTTTTCCCCTAGTAGAAGAAGAGGGGAAGTCATTGCAATAATTATTGTGACTGGACAGCATAAAACATAACTTTAAGATTTTTTTTTTACCCATAATATGAGTCTTGCCTTCCATCCAGTGGATGCTCCAGAATATATATGTCTGATTTCTAACAGAAATCTCATCTGTTTAAAACTGTGCTTAAAGTTCTCTTTATGAGTCTGCATACATAAGAAAACCTGCATCTACATTAATACTGGAAAGTTCAGGTTTGTATCAGTCATAGATGGATCTAGTGAGTCCCTGTAATTCTACCCACTTTCAGCTCACATCTCTCAGAGGATTTTCATCGCTGCACGCTGCTAACAGCCTTTAATCAGGGAGAAATCCTATGCTATTGTCTTTTGCCATGTGAAAAGGAAAACCAGCATTCTTATTTGGAAGTCATATATATGGGGAGTGGGGGTGTGTATGTATATGTCAACAGTTTGTGTCTTCTTCAGCTTCATTACCTTTGACTACATCTTTACTTAACATAAAGACCCAAGCTTCAGACAAGTACGATAATGCAGTCTTAACCAGCTTGCGTGCATAAAGGTGGAATGGCTTTGGCAGCGATGCCTAGCTTTGGTTGTGAAGAAAAGGATGAGAAATAAGCAGCAGAAATCTAGCTACCATGAGCCAACAATTTCAAACTTCATCATTTTTATATGGAAACCTGAATTCTGTGCCAGAATGGTCTCTAGTATGTGCTTGGGGTTGGCAGTATGGGAAGGAAGCAGGACTAGACAAGAGGAGAAATAGCAATGCTTGTCTGGCCTCCTTAAGTTTTCATGATGCTCTTGCTAGGAGTAGAGGAGTAAAAAGCAACTGCCGAATCCAAGATAGTTTTTGTTCTGGATAGGTGTGCAATTCACTGCATAATATGCTTGCTGGATTCAGATTATAAAGCCAGGCTCTGAGATGAAAATTGTAGGTTTTGGTTTAACGAATGCTGTCAGTGTCCCTTTCGTGTACCTGCCGTGTTGCAGCATCCGCATGCCTGCCTGCTTGCCTGTGCTGCAAGAGTTAGATGTGTTGGGTGCAGATATAGGCAGAGGTTTGTACCCAAGTTAAAACTGACTTTGTGAAAAGGATTATTTAACTCAAGTAAGCTCTGTCAACAGGAAACTCCCAGCTTTGAGATGGAACAGGGGGCAGGCATGCACACACCTGGGCAGGAGCAGTGGAACTTGATTACCGTCTTTCAGGAATGCTGTGGTCACATACTTGTGTAAAGTTTCATTAAAAACTAATCTTAATCTAATCATAGGACTGCATATGCAGATTCCTGGATTAGAGACTGACAGTGATTGACACATATGTACTGTTACTGTGCAAATTCTAGAGTTTTGTCAGGAGTAGAGATGATAAACTAGGCAATAGGTCTTAGTTAAAAAGTATATCAGACGCACAATTGACTTCAGTTGTCTTTGCCCAGAGTTGTACTACCTTTTTGTGTTTGCAACATTCATTCTCAATTATGCATGTACTCTGAGGACTGCTGGATCTCCTCTGAAAGATTTTAAAGAGGTCTGTTTAAAGTATACGCTTGTAATACCTGTCTTACTGCTGCAAATCTACACAGTGATTTAAAAAAAGTATTCCAAGTCAGTCCTTTGTTAAAGCTGCTTTATGGTATGTGGCTCCTGTATTTTTGTAGTTCTTTTGTTGAGAGAAAAAAGGGCTTTGCCTTTTGTGCACGTGTATAAGTTATGCCTTCGTAGTTTCATTATGTTTAGTTCTATTTTTATCCTGTTTACATGCCTTATATAACTCACTTTGAAGCCCTTCTAACAATGTTGCATTAACCATCATCAATATTCGCAAACAAGAGATTTATTCGTGTTGGCTAGCAAATACTCCGATTGTTCCTCAGATGTCTCAAAAAATATATTGTGGCATTTTTACCACTTGAATTCCCATCTAAGATGGTAAGAATATCAATCACATTCCAGAACTGAACCTCTGTATTTTGAGAACATAATGAAAGTTAACCACAGATTGTTATAACTAATTTGATATGTATTTGATCAGGGAAATGTGAAGGAATTAAAGGAATCTGTAGAAACTTTTATTTCATGTTTCAGAACTTTCAACTACTATTTTCCCAGAACTATCTCCTTCCAGGTACATGTTTCTTTCAAACAGCTTTATGGACCGAGGCAAATTCTTCCTGGTTGCAGATGAAAGTGCTATTGTCTGTCCAAAACAAAAACTACTACCTGTTTTATTATTGTCTTTGTGATAATGAGCAGACTTTAGATTCTAACCAAAGCCGAAACCGAGAGGGTATAATATGGTGTACTGCTCCATCAGTATTTTCATCAGACTATCAGAATCTTCCAGTTGATTGAGGATGATTGCTTTTTCAAATTTGTAAATCATTGTTTCATGAGGACAGCCACAGCAATGAAAGGGGAGGGGGAGAAGGCCCTTAAAAAAAAAAAAAAAAGTGCAAAACATCCCCACCCAAATAAACTCAAAACAAAAGCCTATTGTCTGTCTTCAACAATTGGAAAAATATTATTTATTGCCTGGGATATAAGTGTGTCAGATTTAATTTAAAAGATGCAATTTACAACTAGTTCCATCTTCAGATTTTTGGTATAGAAGTTATCTATTGTGTTCCATTTCTTAGTCAAAAAGCAACAAGTTCAGTACTCATGCTTATAAAAGACTGTAGGATTGTATGTATAAAGGGACAGGGGAAAATGAAATAAGTATGAGGAGGAAAGAAACATGCAGAAGAATGTATACAAAGTACATACCTGTGCACATATATTTTTTTTTTTTACAACAAATCACTTGAAGTTCTTAGAATTGTACAAATAACACCCACCTCTATACCTTTCATTTTCCTTTTTCTTTTTTTTTTTTCCTACTGAAAGTGTACCAATTTCTGCTGCTGTAGATACATAATAATTGCCTAGACATAATGAGGGAGAGAAAAAAAATAATTCTTACTCTTTTCCCTGCTGTGTCAGCCTGGTGTCCAATCCCTCCTCCCTTTACTAAATGACACTAATTAAAATTTTGTATGTTTTTGTTAGGAAGCTAGTCTTAACGTTGATGATGTTCTAGATTCTAGTGTTCACAGCATGTGAGCAGACTTCTTGCTGAAGTTCAGAAAAGTCAAATTCTGTTTCAAGAGTCAGACTCAACTTAGTTCCCTCCTTCCACTGTGAAGAGCTTGTTTAATAAAACAAATAGTATTTATTTATGCTATTAGTTTTCTGTCAGAAAAAAAATAATTAAAAAGAAGATACTGATCTGGATGAGTATCCCAATGTGTAAAATATTCACTGACATATCTTGTGTATTTCCACTCTGTTCCTTACAGGCAAGATCATGCTTCTTTCATTTAAAGGTAAATAAGTGTGAAAATATCCCACCACTCTTTCCCTTTCCCCTTCCTCCCCAGCCCCTTAAAATGAGTGACAGCATTAGTTTAGATCAGTTACACTGTCTTGGGGAAGCTAGAGGGGGAAATGGAAATGCATCCAATATATCTCTTGTGTAAATTAGGTTTTTGATCGTTTTGATAGGAGATAATTGCTTAAACATGACAGTTAATTTGTGTTTTGTGTTCCAGTGTAGAAGCTTCAGAGACTGTGTTACAGTGTGTACAGCTGACTTTGCTTTAAATTTTGACTTTATACCAGAGGCATTTTTATCTCAGCTTGAAGTACAGTACTCCACATATTTTTGTAGTATGCTAATACAGCAATCTGTGCAAGGACTAGAGTTTTGTTATTTTAGAAGTTACTAGCAATGACCATGTCTTTGCTGTGAAATGCTGCTACCAAATTGGGGAAATGTAATATTCAATACCTGACCTTCAGTATATAGGGTCAGGGTATCTTCACTAAAAACAGTGTTCCTAAGCAACAAAAAATAGGACTTTTTTTTTTATTATCACTAGCCTGTAGACAGGTTTGGTTTAAAATATTTATCAGATTTTTTAATTTTATATGATATATGAATGTTTAGAAACAAAGATTTTAAATTCACAATAAACCCTGCGGCAATCTGTCAGATACTAAACAGGCATCAGCTTTCAATGAAATAGTGAATGAGTGAATAATAGTATTTACAGTTCTGGTGGCTATAGAAGAAGAAATCCAAGTCTTCACTGCTAGTGAATCAATTTTGAGATTTTGGTGTTTCACACAAATTGAAATTAAGCAGTTGAATTGTAACAATGCTATGGCATTAGACCTCGGTCTTAAATTGCGCTTACGCTGAGAGTGGTTTGTGTAAACTCAGAATCTCTGTGGAATTAATGCTGTGTAATTAATGAGAAGGTAGCAGATCACTGGATATGTGATCACACTTTGGTGTTGCAGAAGAAACAGCACGGAAAGGATAGTATCTGAATGAAGCAAAACAAGTATTGAACTTGCAGCCCTCTGCAGGTTTTCCTGCTTCTGCATGCCAGCTAGAGGAGGAATACTGGTGCTGGTGCTCTGGGGAACCATTACTTACATAGTCAATGTGTTGAAGGTCAGCAGTTCACTAACTGACCTGCCTCACTGCTCTGCTTTTAGCACTGTGTTTAGAGTCAATAACGAAATTTAAAATACTGTCTTGACCATCTTTTGCAAGAGCATGGTGTTTGTTGTTAGTTTGTGTTTGAAAAGATGCTTGTAAGACTTGGCATGTTATTGATAACATCAGAAAACTCAGAGATATTAACGTGGTCCGTCTACAGAAATATTGGCAACCAGACACTAACTTTACAGGGAACACTTCCACCGCTTCATCATTAGGAGAAACATAGCCTTCATGATTCTTACGACCTGAAGTCATTGCATATGTTAAAAACAAGTCTAAGAAGTGTCACAGTTGAGAAAGCACTGATAATTTAAGCCTCTCACTTAATGATCATCAATTTGTATTTCTGATTTACACCATAACACAACCAGTCTGTAACGCAACCAATGACTATGGTGGGGCAGGCTGCAGAACCCCAACCCATCTTGGATTCTTCATAGTCCATTGTGTTGGAGGGAACCTGGTGGCACTTTGTCTTTTCCCCTGTCTGCTATGAGTGTCATGTCAGCAGGGATGCAGAGTAGGAGCAGAGCACTTCAGCATTTGGAGAACAGACATAACTTACCCTTACTATATTTATCTTATAATTGCTCTGCTTGTGAATGGAATTCTTAGTAATGGGTATAATGATATTTTATAATATCGTAAAAAGTAAGTTTAATCTTAATTTATTTGATTGCTATGCCAGAAATCCTGAAACACCACCTCTGCTGCTTTTCATGAATAAATTTATTCTCCTGTAGCTGTAGGTTTTGGTTACTGCCCTACACAAATGTCAGAGTGGTGCTGTATATTAAAATATGTAATTATTCCTCTTGGTACAATAGCATGATGTATTTGAAGTAAAAGATTTTTAAAGGCACATATACATCTTCCCAAATGACAGATTTTTGCAAATCTGTTTCCATTTACTCTCATTAGTATTAAATCAGTACAATTGATAACAAATGTCAGGCTGTAATGTTTCTGGTGAAGCAGACCATCTGCCTCTTTCGTAATATGAACGTTTATGCTTACAGTGTGCTTCAACAACTGTGTCTGAAATGCCAGGTACTGATGTCTGTTATTTGAGGTCTCTGAATACATTATATATATTGGAACAAGGATTAATTCTATGCTTTTTGGCAAATGTAGTTGCTAAAAGAGTTTTCTGTCCATGGATTGCTTGCCTCCCTTGAAAATGCTGTCTTTTTCTTAGCCTCTTCTATTTCCATGTGATTGATTGTTTGTTTCTTACCAATGTATTTATTTTTCAGATAGCCTCTCTTTGAATAACTGAAATTTGTGAAGCTTGCCAGTTTACCAACTAAAGTAATGTTGTGATACTCAAACAGAACCATGTTGCTCTCAACTTACCAGTTTATTTTGACAGGAGGTTTTTGATTAAAAACAAACATGAGACAAACTAAAAGGATACAAATATTGCTGAAATCCCTCAGTTAAAGCTTTCAGAACTGAAGCGTAACTTGCTTTTCTTCTGCAAGGAGTGGTGCAAAGCCATAGATTAATTACATTTCAGCTAACTGAGTTTAGTTGTCCTTCACATACTGATGCATGCGCTTTTACTGGGACAAATGTCAGTTAATGGGCTTCAGTCTACCCAGTCTTCCCTAAATCTGGGTTCTTCATGTCAGTTTAAATCCAAACTGGACACTGTCAGTTCTTGCTTCACACTACCATTCTATGTGCTGGATGTCAGGAGAATAGAGTGAAGTCACTCTGTTTAAGTGAGCTGGACTGAGCATGTTCCTGCTTGCCTCCAGCTCTGCAATGTGCATGGCATGTTGCAACCATAGGACCTGATGAGGGGGAGGCTGGGAAGAATTTAGAACCAGCTTACTTTACAGAAGTGTCCCATAGGTCAGTTGCCCAGAAAACAGGCTATGCTCATCTGGAGAGGTTGTTTAATTTGTAGTAGGACTTCATGAAAATCACTGGCAGAAATTAAAACAAGGTGGGAGAGAGATGTCTCTAGTGTTTCTAGTTTTCTTCAAATCTTTTTTATGAAAGAGGAGACTTTGATGTATTTGTGACTGTGAAACCTGTTGAGAGTGTGGTACAAAATAGGATCATTGGGTTGGGGTTTTGTTGAGACCAGTATTAGTATGCCTAAAAAAGAAACTGGGAAATGGGTGTATATTAATAGCAGAGTTGCATACATTATGCAATGTTTTTGTCACCAAGAAACACTGTAAATATAATCAGTGAAAAGGTGCTAGATATATTCTTTATTCTGATTTACAAGTAACCTTCTTGATTTGAATATGAAAGGATTGTTAACACTGTGCACTTAAAATGCGTAGAGGTTTGCTGTGTTGTTGCTAGTGATAGATAAACTGATGCATGTATTCACTAAATTGCTTACAAGTTGTGGTCTTTCTCCATTGTAATTTGAGAATGAAGGCAAAGAGAGTTGAGCTGTTCTTTCCATTTCTTAAAATCACATGGCTTGAAATAGTATTTGACAAAAAGAAACCTTTGTTACAGGGTTGTTCTTTTTGTCATGCTGCTGATTTTCAAATACTGGGAAAACTGCTTGTCTCGCTTGTGGTACGTCACACTATCTATGCTTTTAGCAAACTCCCCCCACCTCTTTGCTGGTTTATTCAGTGTTTTCAAGCAATATGTTATGTTCCCAGCTTTTGCATTTGGCTTGGAAACATGCACTGTGTAAAACTTGAAAATAAGCATTATTCGTTCTACATTAATTTTTCTGCTTAGACTGAAACACTTCTTAGAGTGTTAGGTCTGAGCATGTGTAACTTGTAGGTACGTATGTTATGTGTGTGTTTGAACACTTATGTATGTACTGAAAGGTAGATTTTTCTCACGAGTATTTAGCATGTCTTTACCTATTGAAGCAGGATTAGAAATCTAGCCTGTAGAACATAAATGTCTATATATCTGGAAAGTATCTGTATTTCAGAGTCTTGGTCTGATAATGTCACAGAGGTGACTTCTGTGTACTCAATATGTTTTGAATGCTTCATATCATCTCATCGAGATTCGAGAGTTTTGTCAGTGAGGAAAATCAGTTGTTTGAAAATTTTGCTCTAGACAACTGTTGTTTCTTGATGCCATGATGCTAGCAGAAGGTTTGGTAACTTGTATACAGTTACCACTCTTCCATAAAATCAGGGTCTACAAGTTCCACCAAGGTTCTTACTGAGTAAATATTCCTCAGAATCTTGTCATTTGATGTTGCAGAATGTAAAAAAAAAAAAGCAACAGACTTGCAGAATTGCAGCAGGTTTTAGAGCTGTAGACCCGCTTCAGTAGAAATAAAATGTTTTAAATTGCAACAGTATATAATATCCATATCCTCATAGAACACTTAAATGTAATTGGATTACAGTGTTCTGGTTTTATACACTCTATAGTGATATGCATATGATACATCATTGTGGTATAAAGTATTTTAAATTTTTTTTTCTCCTATCTTAGGTTTTTTTTTCCTAGTCTCATCTTCCTCATCTCAATAATAAAACCTCCCAGCTTTGGTATTCTGTTTTCTTATTTGTTTGGAAAGCAAAATTTCAGCAGAAGGATGAAGGAGTTTTCATATTTACAGGCTTGGTTGAGATACCATAAATAGATTGATGTATGAGTTATATGAAGCTTAGAACTCAGATCTAGTCTGCAGCCTGCAGAGTTAATCATCACCCAATGTTCGACCAATATTTAGTCAGTAAAAAAATTAAGAAATGTTACCAAAAAGTTGCATAGTTAAAGCTTCTTTCTTAACACATAGATAGGATTTTCTTGCTGGTTTAGGCAGATTTAAGCAAGTTGATAATATACTCCTATTTTCTCATGAATAGTTTTGTACTATCACATCCTTGTAGAAATATATCCTTAGTAACCATTTATATCATGAATGGTTCCTGTGATGAGAATTTGGTTTCTCTATGTAATTAGCATATTCTGTTAAATTTCAGTTTGAGGAAAGCAAGGGTAATCTGGAAACTGTTCAACTTTGGAGCAAATAAAGTTTGGCATAGAGAGTTGCTAGTTAGACACTTACAGAGTCTTCAATTTTGGTTTATTCATGAAATGTACAGCACCAATTATAGCTGATATGTGCTGACAAGTGATATTTTCACTTTACAATTCTATCTAGTTAGATAATTTAAATGAATGGGTATATGTCCAAATACCTGGAGTGAGCTTGCCTGCCTGCTGCTTTGCATTGTAAGAATTGGCTTAGATTGTTCAGTTAATAAGTTTTAAATGTCATATCTATAAAAGGCCTGATGTAAAATCCTCCAGCTAAGGAGCATTTTTATCATGAATTCTTTGGTAGTGAAGAGAGAAGATACTCAGTGTTAGACCTTCTCATAGTCTTTTCCAAAATACTTGTCAAGATACTGTATTGAGATTGACCTAACTCTGGATAATGATGACTGCCCTGAGGAGCTCTGTGTAGTCTCTGTGTGCAGTTATTATTTCTTTCATTTTCTTCTCCTTATATAACCACAGTGTTCTACAAATCCTTCATCCAGCTGCCTGCCTTTCATTTTATTGTGGCTATTTTTCTACACATCTCTTAAAACAATAAAGAAGGTGTGTATTTGTTCACTTCTTGTGTGACAAGACGCTTGCTCTCTCCAGTCCCCTTCACAAGGGTCACTTCTTGGCCATGGATAACTGACAGCTGTGTGTTTGTGATTCTCAGCTGTACATATTTCTTGACACCTTTAATGACTCTTCTCTGTTTTCTTTCCCTGCTTGTGTTGACTTTTCCTCTAAATACTTCACATGGATGTGTTTCTCTTGAGGACAGATCAACTGTTCTGCTTGTGTGGTTGCTACTTAGACTTTCCATGAATAACCCGTGTATCACATTCGATCCCGAACATCTCAACTAATAACTTCTCTGCTACCTGCAAATCTCATTTGTAACATTGGCAATTTTTAGTATGTGGTCTGTACTTCCTCTCTTGACAGTTTCTTTTCTTTCTGTTCCTTGTCTCTGTATTTGCTGCATGTGAAATAAGCATTCATTCTTTTTTTCTGAGTGTCCTGTAATTCAACTGAATTCCATTTAATTACAGGGATCAATATGAAACCATATTCTCTTGATGCAAATATAAAAATGCCATCTCAGATATTTTACTTTCAATGTTCTCTGTTAATTTTAGCACAGATTTTAGTTACTTGAGTCAAAGCTATTATAGTAGTTCTAGTTATATATAACTTCAATATCATTTATAGTCTGTTTTCTTCCAACTACTACTATATAATGTTTCTTGAGTGTATGAGTTTCTTAAATCTTAATTTCAGAGTTGATTGAGGTTGTTTTCATTTGTTATATTGCAGAGTGGAAGTACACTTACTGTGATGTATACATGATGTTGTGTATGTTCCCTAACCTCTCCTGTGATGGCTCTTTAGGATATTCCTGCCTTACCAAGTCCAGTGCCAAGGTCCTTGGCTTTTTGACTAGTTTAGGTAATCTCTTAGAAAACTGTCTGTTCTGGAGGTCTAGTGATCATGAATAAAGTGCATACTGCTCACTCCTCTGTATCAAACTTCAAGATGCTTGGATCCACTTTGGCAGGATGCAACTGTCCTTTATCACCCTGTTCCATATAAGCACTTTCAAAGTGGTAGAGGTTGTACTGGAACAGCCTTTTGTCAGACTTGTGCGTGTGCTGCTCACTGGACAACTTTGGTTAATGAAACCACAACTGCAACTGACTTTGTTTTGACTTTAAATGAATTTTTACTGCACTTGTTTTCACCTTGATGTTTCTTTGCTAGAACGATCTCTGAATTATTACTGTTACAGATATCTTTCAGACGCAAGACAAAAAGTGACGATTTAGTAAAACAGTTCTATTTGTTCCAGTATCAGGGGAAACTATTCAAGAGCTAATCTTAAAACTCCTCATGATTGCTTTGTGTACTGACAAGCTGGAGAGGTGGGCCCGTGAAGTTCAACAAGAGCAAGTGCAGGACCGTCCAACTGGGCCAGAACAATTCTCATTATCAGTATAGGCTTGGGGATGAGGCGATAGAAAGCAGCCCCGTGGAAAAGAACTTAGGAGTTCTGAAGGCTGAGAAGGGGTGCATGAGCCAACAGTGTGTGCTTGCATCCCAGAAGCAAATTGCATCCTGGGCTTCATTAACAGAAATGTGGCCAGCAGATTGAGTGAGGTGATTCTGCTACTTTACTCTGCTCTCGTGAGACCTCACCCGGAGTACTGCATCCATGTCTGGAACCCTCAACATGAGAAGGATATGAACCTGATGGAGCAGGTCCAGAGGAGGGCCATGAAAATGGTCAGGGGACTGGAGCACCTCCCCTACAAGAACAGACTGAGGGACATTGGGTTGCTTAGCCTGAAGAAGAGAAGACCCAGGGAAGACCAAATAACGTCTTTCCAGTACCTGAAGGGGGCTTACAAGAAGGTTGGAGAAGGGTCGTTAACAAAGGCATGTGGTGATAGGACAAGGAGCAATGGTTTTAAATTAGAGAGGAGTAGGTATGAACTGGATGTTAGGAACAAACTCTTTAGCATGAGAATGATGGACACACGTCACATGATTGCCCAGGGAGGTAGTTGGGTCCCCATCCCTGAAGATACTCAAAGTGGGGTTTGACAGGGCTCTGGGCAACCAGATCTAATGGAGGGTGTCCTTGCTGACTGCAGGAGGGTTGGACTAGATGTCCTTTGGAAGTCCCTTCTAACCCAAACCTTTCCATGATTCTATGATTCTGTGATTTACTGACTTAAAATTCATTCTTAAAGCTGGAAGCTTTGTTAGTGAGCATCACCTAATTTTACAAGCAAGGTGCAAGAGACAAGGGAACAACTCTCAAGCCTTGGCATTGTGTGGTACCCATAGAACTGACCATCAACAACAGCTCTAGCTCTGAACTTGAGCCTTACCTATATTGACATCTTACCAGCTCTCACATCCATGGAGCTGATACACTGCTCCAGGTATGTAGTAGTTCCTACTATTAGCTTCCATCTAAAAAAAGTGTGGGGTTTTTTTCACAGTGTCAGGTGTTAAGGGCTTTTGGAGTTTTCGAATGCAAGCAAATTGTTCATTATTGTGTTGGTGCTGGCTACAGCTGCAGAACTTGAAAAGTGGTGATTAGTTATGAAAAAGTCAGAGCCTATTTGGAGGCGTGTGTTTGTTTCAGTCAGAATGTTTTAACTTCAAATGTGAACTAAGGAAAATCAGCTTCTACCAAACTGGTGTTTATATGTCATGACAAATTTAGTTATATTTCACTGACTGACCAGAGAGTAGCTCTGAAAGTTTTTAAGTTTTGAAGTTCATTGTATCGAAACCTTTAAGAAACATTACCAAGTTTTCCTCAGAACCTTTATGTCTCCTATATTGTTTGAAAGATTTTTCCACTTCAATGTTTTGTCTACCACATATGGTATTTTAATATTTGAGGGCTTTTTTCAGGTGTAATTTAGTTCTTAGTAGGCACAGTGTAGGAGAAATTATTGTTGGAATTAGTCTTCTGGTTTCCAGAATGAATGTTACACTTTTTAACAGGAAAGTAGTTAAAGCGTCTCTAACAGAGATTCTGCAAAGCTCTGGCAAGAATTTCTTTTTCATTAAGACACAAAGGCAAGAGTAATAAGACATTCTTAAGAGCTGTTCTGGAATAGGAGTCAGGGTTCAAAAGCTTTATGGCATAATATGAGTATAAAATTATGCTACCTCTGTCAGTGTAGTCATACAGTCACTGTTTTCATTAAGCTTATTTATAATGGTGACTTATGATTGACACAAAACGTAAAGTTTCATTTATGACTAGTATTAGATTATTTCTGTAATCTGGAATATTGGTTTATATATGTAGACTTCATATTTTGAGATAAGAGGAAAAATTCTGTTTGTTTTATTCCCTTCTTACTGTTTTTCTAGAATAATTTGTTACACATGTGAATAGTAGTCTAGAGGAAGTGGATGGTGATTAGCTGAACATCTCTTATTCTTTTGTGGAAATTGATTTCTCTTGCTCAGTGAGAGGCAATTTTTTTTGTTTCCAAACTAGATTTATTTTCCCCTCTTTGCAAGTTTCTGGTCTGCCCTTGTGGAAGACTGTGTATTGCTCCTAGAACTTGTCTTATTTGTCACACTGAAATGCCCTGAATCTGCTGTTAAAGTTACTTGTTAAATTTTGTGAACTGGCTGATAATATGCATTACAGTTCTAAAATGCATTTAGAGGTTCAATTTGAGTGATTCTTTCATGATTTTAAAATATGAATAGTAAGGTTTAACTATTACCTTTTTTTTCTTTTTTTTTCCTCTTTTTTCTTTTTTTTCCCTTTTTTCTTTTTTTTCCTTTTTTTTTTTTTTTTTTTTTTTTTTTTTTTTTTTTTTTTTTTTTTTAATTTAAGCACTGTAGCTTATTTGAACATCAGAGGGGAGATTTAGACTGGATGTTAGGAGGAAACTCTTTCCAGTGAGGGTGGTGAGGCACTGGAACAGGTTACCCAGGGAGGTTGTGGCTGCTCCCTGCCTGGAGGTGTTCAAGGCCAAGTTGAACAAGTCCTTGAGTGAGCTGTACTAGTGGGAGGTGTCCCTGCCTATGGCAGGGGGTTGGAACTAGGTGGTCCTTGAGGTCCCTTCCAACATTACCATTTTATGATTCTAGGTATTCCCTTCTATATGTGGCTGTGTCTTTTTTTAGCATTTATTCATTTGTTTAAGTTCTGGATTACACAAAGGGATATAGATTTAGTTCTGATTTGATATTCACAAGTTCAAAAGGGGTTGTGTAGATGTGAAAAGGAAATTGCTGCTACATAATTCATTCTAGTAAGTGTATGTGGCATGGACAGTTTTAACAGGTGTGGAACTCCCAGATATGTAACTGGGGTGACAATGTTACTGATACTGGAGGCAGTCACAAACTGCACTGTGTTGTTCAAAGTCATGTACAGCGCAGGCTAGTCTAAAGCACATGTGGCTTAGTCATTGAAACCTGGGGAAAGCTTCAGGGAGATATGGGAAATGTCAAACAAAGTGTCATCTCTGTTGATTATAGCAGCAGGGATGATTCGGTATGTCTCATCTGGATTGTAGTTGGAGCTTTTATGTTCAAGCAACACTAAATGCTGGAGGTTTATGATGCTTCTACTGCTGTCATATGTGTATCTGCTGGCCCACTTGCAGAGCAGTCTGCTGCTGGTAAATGAAAAAGCATGAGCAGGTACTAGGCTGAAGACAGGAGGTAAGATTTTAAGATTTTGGGTGTAGAGTTGATACTTGTAGTTTACTGTCAGTTCTAGAAACATTTAAAAAATAGAGTTGGGGAGAAAATTAAGTTTTAGAGCTGATGCCATTAGCAGTAGGAGGCTTTTCCATGGGAATCTAGAAACTTCCAGTATTCTGATCTGTTTCTGCTGGAAGATGAGCAGATACATATGTAAGACCATAATTAAAGTGCTTAGTTCTCACTGTCACTGAGAACTGTGTGGCTGGACATGCATGGGAGCTCGCTGATATTTTTCAGTTTATTCATTTCTGATGGAAACAATTAGTCCTCTGCAAACTAAAAGCAGTGGCATTTTTCATTTCCAGAAAAGGTCTTTTCTCTGCTGCCAAGAATATCCTAGGTCCATTGTAACTATCTCACACAAGTTTGGTCTAGTTGAAAGACCATGAATTAGTGATACAACCACAAAATTAGTGATACAACTACAGATTTGTAGGAGGAAGACTTTCCTGNCCTCTCCTTTTGACCTCTCTCTGGCCTGTCACTTTCTCCTCATGAAATGATGATCAAGAGCCTCACTTGCCATGACTTCAGGAAACAATTTCAAAACCTACATGCAGGAAAGAAGCAGACCAACACAGGTATTGCCTAAATGTAACCCGCAGGAGTATGTCCAAGGTGGTTCTTTTGTCTCTTAATTCTTACTGTTTTCACTGAGATAGTTCCTCTGACAGTCAAGGTAACATGTCATGCACATGACTGTAACTCCCTTTTACTGTGGGGCTTAGATGCAGTGTTGCATACCCAGTGTGCTGGCTGCTTGAGTTATTCTTAGCCAGTGCCTGATCTGTCCCTGGCAGCACATTCTCCCTGAAACATTCTGGTTTGTAGGTGGCAGGGCTGCAAGTACCAAGCTTTCATACTTACCATCACTTTGTCATCAAAAGCATAAGAAGGCTTTTCATTACTAGAATAACCACAGTTGTCCTTTGAATTTTACTACAAGGGCAAGAGATTTTCCTACAGCCAGCAGCTGTGTATGTTGCATGTGTTTCCATCTGCTAGAAGATGCTGTCATAAACAGTATCACTGTAGAGGTGTCCAGTAGCTGTTCTTTGAACAGTGCTCAGGGTTTGGCAGGTGTTACATGGAGTGCTCTTAAGTAAAGACACTTCAGTGTTTTTCAGATTCACAAAGTTAAAAGTGCTAAATGGCTGTGGCATATTGGTGGAGGCTGAAGGTAACTGAGAAGTGTAAGCCTTCTCCATGCTGGACAATATAGTACCACAAGATGATGCTAGTAATCTTAGTGTTCTTGTTACCCTCTTGTGACTAGGATCAAGAGCTATCAAACACTTTGATGTGGAGAATAATTTATTTAGTTAGTTTTAAAATCAAGTGTTTTACTGGAAGGTATAAAACTTCAGTAGAGGAAAAGGAACTCAGGTGATTATTTTTCGTTGATAGTTACGCGGTCATCAATAAGCAGTTCTTGCTTTTCTTTGAACTCTCCTGCCACAATACTGGATGTAAATCTTCATGTGGGAAACTCATGGAGACTCTTCAGCAAGCTTCATGCAGAATATATATGTAGCAAATATTTCTAGTGATGTAAACTTACTCGTAAAGAACAACAAAATATTTTTATTAAACAAATGATGGAATCCGTAAGCTTGAGGCATCTTTTACGTAGTCTCTTTCACCTAGCCTGTCTATGCATTCTTTGCTTATAAGGACTCTGTAATGTGTTTTGCTGGATTGTTCAAAGAAAATGAACATTTGCAGAGACATGTTACTTCAGATGTCTGTTCTTCTGAGTATTCATGATGGCAAAATTCTACTTGGCTTCCCAAATCTAATAACTATGCTTTTCAAAGGATGGAACACATGTATTTCTCTTACACAGCAGTCTTCTGTATGTCTGTTTCCATCACATTTCAACCTGAAAAAATTTTGCAGGTATAATGAGACAGACCAGGACTCTGTCCCTACCTTTATAAAAATCCTCATTTAAGCTTATAGATTTATTTTTTAAAAGCTGTTTCCAACATTCAAGGTGTACTTTGCAGAGTATTTTTAGATGAAATCCAAGTTCAAATAGTTTTTTCTTGCAATGAATTTGATTTATTTTATTTTTTAAAATATGTGCAGTTTCTCTATTAGTAATAATAATAATGCAATATTGGGGGGGGTGGGGGGGGGAAGTATTTCCAGCTAGGGTGGGTGTTGAGGTAGAATGCATCTGAGCAGAAATGTAATATTGTTACAAACAGTTCTCAACACAGTGGTTTCTACCTCAGAAGAAGGAATTAATACAGTAAATTCGTCAAAATGTATTACCAAGATAGATGGTTATGGTTGTCTTTTTAAAGCTAGGCATTAATAAGAGCCAGAATTTAGAAATTGAATATATTTTTTTTTATTATTCTTACACCACTCTCAAAATTTAGATTGATTCGATCTACCAGCATGTGACCTTTCCAAATCACAACACTACTTTATCACTTGATCCTTTCTGAAGAAAAACTACTCTAGATCACACAACTACCATCTATTATTTACCTTGGAATCAATATGCTCCTTGTAAAATTCTATCTTTTCTGTAAGTTGCTGTAAGTAAAACTGTAATATGGAAGTGATTTCTTTAGGACAATAGTTGTGAACATAAGATTTAATAAATACACAATGTTTGAAGCAAAGCATAATTAGATTTGGAGAGTTAGATATTCTGAAGAAGCTATAAGCAGAAGATTTCATCTTGGAAGTGTGGAGTTTTTGGGGGTTTTTTGTTTTTTGGTATGTGTGTGAATATGATAGTTATTTTTATTCATTGTGTCTCAAATAATGAGCAGTACACACAAAATCACAGATAACCTACTGTTTGTTCTTGTGTTTTTCTCATAAAGATGACCTCAAGATACCAGCATCAACAAATGTTGATGAATTGCCGTGCTGAGTTATACAGCAGTAACTGTGTAAATGCTGAATGTTAATGAAACTGTAATTTATGTATTGGTAATATTTCTTGGGTTTAATGAGTTCTTCCATCAAAACATAATTTTAAAAAATCACATGTTTTTCATCTTAATGCTCATTTTTGCACTTAATGTTCTGGGTATGAGAATTAACAAATTCCCTGGAGTGTCTTTGAGCTCTTCAAGAGTAGGCCATATTAAAACCAGCAATCTGAGGACAAACTTCCTCTGGAACGCCAGGTCCAAGACTACTCCGTGGTGTCTTACATACTTCATATCAGTTTTGTTTGCTATCAGTTGCTTGATACTCTCATTGCCCTACATAAACTAGCATGCAGGGGTGTGAGAGAGTGGAACCAGTCACCACCACTGAAAGAAGCCCTTCTCTGAGCTGTGCTGTTTTCTTACATCAGCTCTGGTATTCAGCACAGTGAGACATTTCAGCTCACTGACCCAATACAAACCTATTTCTTCCAGTTGAGAAATTTCCACTTGGGGAGGCAGAAGGAGAGTTTTCTGTAGGTCTCCCTGAGAAATAAAACACTATTTCAATAAAATATTACACTATTACAATAAAAAAAAATAATGTTGTTTAAAAAAAAACCAAACAAGCAACAAAACCATGAAAGATAGAAAAAAGGTATTTCTAATCTGCTTGCATATCACACAGCTTTCTATAGCAGAGAACCTTATTCTAAGTTAACATCTGGATTTCTTTTATTCCTTCTGTGGAAACCAGTTTTTCTTCACATACTACCTCTGTGGAGCTGTGGAAAATGAACTCAGCAGACTGATTTTCAGCTCATCCCATTGTATAGTACATTAGTCCTCCGGTATCTGAAGGGGGCCTGCAGGAAGGCTGGGGAGGGACTGTTTACAACAAGGTTTTGCAATGACAGGACAAGGGGCAATGGGTTTAAACTGGCAGAGGGGAGATTGAAACTGGATGTTAAGAGGAAGTTCTTTCCAGTGAGGGTGGTGAGGCACTGGAACAGGTTGCCCAGGGAGTTTGTGGCTGCTCCCTCCCTGGAGGTGTTCAAGGCCAGGTTGGACAAGTCCTTGAGTAACCTGTACTAGTGGGAGGTGTCCCTGCCTATGGCAGGGAGTTGGAACTAGATGGCCTTTGAGGTCCTTTCCAACCTTACCATTCTATGATTCTGTGGTTCTATATGACAACTACATAAAACACTGCAAGTATATTGGTTTGGTAGAAGGAGAGTGAACACCAGTTTGGGAGTTTTAATTGAGGAATGCTGCAGCATTGTGCTGGCATGGTCAGGCCAAGCATTCAGCTAGCTTAATACCCTATTTACTTCTGTGCACATATGCAAAAAAGTATGAACAAATCCCTATTTCTCTTGGAACTGAAGATGATGAGTGGTCATATCTTCAGTATCAGTTGTTTCTGTTGATTTGGTATTCATCTTTCATTAATTTTTTAGCACAACTTTCTGTAAAGCCTTTCTTCACAGAGAAAACACGTATCTGTATCCTGTTTGTTGATTTGTCTCTCAATATTTTGTGTTACACCACAGCAACTTATTTTTTGAGCCTCTCTTGCAAGAAACCTTATCAAATGTCTTCTATTCGGTGTTCATTGTACTTCTGATTTTTTTTCTAGAAATTTGAAATGTCTGTACAAGTTCTCTCTTTCAGATATTTTTGTCCTCTCCATCAATGGATTATTAAATTTTCTGTGTTTGGGTATATATAGACAAACCATGCTTTTAACTTTCGTTAACTACTGTGATTCCTTAAAAATCTGAATCTGGTCATTGCAATTCAATGAGCTACTGAGCTACTGTGGAGTCTAAGACCTGCACCTCTTGTCCCTCATGTAGTTGTCTGATAGATGTCTCCAGGACATTGTTCTTAGATGTCACCAAATTGTTGGGTTGGTGATTAAAAAAAACCTCAAAAGCCAAACAAACGAAAACCCCAAAACCAATCAATCCTTCTACAGGATGAATCCAGAATTTCCCATTAGCTGATCTCTATGCTTTTGTTGTATTTACATTCTTATGACTTCCTAATATTCTATAATAATTTCCACTTCAGAGGGATTAGAAGGCAGTATCTATAAAACCAGGGGACTAGGGGTGAAAAAATGAATCCTCCATCCTCTTGCAATTATGTCATTGTTCCGGCATGAGGGAGAAAGTATATTTTTTCTAAGGTAATATTATAATCTTAGACTGTCTTCTGACATAGGCCCTGTAAAATATTTGCTGCTTGGTAGTCATAACATTTTAAATACAGGAAAAAAGTTTTATATCCCTTCAGTTATTCACAGTAGTCAGGGCCAGTCTCAAAAGCTGATAGAAAAGCTCGAAAGTCACATTTTACCTCCAATATGACACATGTTAGCTACCTATGGCATTACTCTTTTCCATTTATGATCAAAATGGGGTCGTTCAGATAATTTTTCTTGATGGGTAAGTTTGGACATCACTAATGAGAGAGCACACATTCTTGGAAACTGAGCAAGCTTTGTATGAGCGTGAGTGAGGGACATTGAATTCCTCAGCTCTATAAAACTTAAACAAAAGACACCTTAACAAGTCCATTTGCCTCTGTGTCTGTAACATGTGCCTGAAATCTTTCTCTTTGCCCAAGTTAAATACAGTGGTTACCAGTCAAACCTGATGATCATAGAGTAGGAAGAAAGGATGCTTGCTACTCCTTTGTAAATTTGGCTTTGGAGGTCTTGGGTTGTGTAGCTACCTCTGACCCACTACGAGGAAGCAAAACCCTTTGCTTTCTCCAGCAGCTGCTGCTGGCTGCCGCTGGGAGAAAAATCATTGGAGAAGATGTATACATAGAAGGATTCTGAGACAGGGAGACAGGCTTATTTTGGCACACAAAGGTAACTTTTTATATATTTAAATAGCTTTCATTTCCCAAGAGAGTGCTTCAAGCCATAGTTTACATATTATGCCTTTTACTGAAAATTGTGATTTGTGATTGTTTTCTCTGTTTGAAACAAGGGTTTCAAAGCATTACGCACCAGTGGAGCTTCACAGACAATTTTTTTTACGCTCAATAAGCTTGCTGTTATGTGTTCTTTACATAGTTGTTTGTAATATAACTTATAAAAAAGGGGGAAATTGCCATAAATCTTAATCTGTGTTGTCTGTTTGCTTTGCTTTGTTGCAAAAAAAAGTGTATTTAGAAAACTCCTTAGAGGCACCATCTGAACCTGAACCACTAGGTATGAAAATATTAGGGGCTTTGTATTAGGTGCTTTGGACTGTTTCATGCAGTTTGATTCAACCATTTTTTTATTTGGTGGGGGTTTTTTTTGGGTGTGGTGGGGTTTGTTTTTTTGTTGTGTTTTTGGTTTTGTTTTTTTTTTTTTGTTACAGAATGTACAGCTGCATATAGATTGTAAGTGATTATGGGAGGCAAGTAAGAAAGAGCTATGGTAATTATAGATAATTTCTGTACAGTATGTTATAAACAATGCTTTTTTTTCATGCTCATCATGAATTCGGAGATTCTGACTAATCACTGTAAGGTGAGCTGTCAAAGCTTATTTAAAACTGGAATACTGGAATGTAAATTATTCAGCAAGCAGGACATTTTTTTCACAATAATAGGCTAACTCATATACAGAAGTGTGTGACCTTGAAAATCCTATGTGTAATTCTGTTCCAGACATTAGATTCCTCACTGTAACAAGATAAAGTTTAAATGCACATATTAGCAGGTTTAGCATCCTATGACCGTCTATGTGCTCCAGGGTTCCATTTGTTACCAGTTTTTGTTTAATACCTGTTTTCTTCTGGGCCTGAACCACGGTGACTTCTTCCTCCCTCCTCTCCCTCCTCACCAGTAAAAATGAATTTATTTTGTTTTAATTTGCTACCAGCACAATTTATTGCTCTTTGGAAAAAGAGACAAGTAAGTAATTTGTTTAAATTCTTCTGTAGTCAGCACATAATTTACAGTATGAATATAGTAGGACAAGAAAATGGGACTCTAATAAATAGTAACTTAAATATAAATACATCTAAGGATTTGACTGATAGCATAAATTTCCAAATATACCTCCTCTGCACTGTCTGTCTGACCCTGTTGCAGTCTCTGGAGAGGTACTTAGTCCTGAAGATCCAGACTGGCTTCGAAGACTTCACTGTCCATTTACAATGAGAGGGAACAAGTCCTGTGAGGAGAGGCCGAGGGACCTGGGATTGTTTAGCCTGGAAAAGAGGAGGCTCAGGGGTGACCTCATTGCTGTCTACAACTACCTGAAAGGAGGACGTAGCCAGGTGGGGGTTCGTCTTTTCTCCCAGGCAACCGGCACCAGAACAAGGGGACGCAGTCTGAAGTTGTGCCAAGGGAGGTATAGGCTGGATATTAGGAGGAAGTTCTTCACAGAGAGAGTGATTTACCATTGGAATGGGCTGCACGGGGAGGTGGTGGAGTCACCATTCCTGGAATTCCTGGAGGTGTTCAAGAAAAGACTGGATGAGGCACTTAATGCCATGGTCTAGTTGATTGGATAGGGCTGGGTGATAGGTTGGACTGGATGATCTTGGAGGTCTTTTCCAACCTGGTCGACTCTATGATTCTGTGATTCCGTGAAACAACCTCAACTTGTCGAGGGGACATTGGATATTAGGAAAACTCTTTGCTGAAAAGATTGTCAAACACTGGAACAGACTGCCTAGGGAAGCAACCTAGGGATGTAGTCTGCGTTTCTGGAAGTATTTACAAGATGTGCAGATGTGGTGCTTAGAGCCATGGTTCAGTGGTGGGCTTGGCAGTGCTGAGTGAATTGTTGGGCGTGATGATCTTAAAGTTCTCTTTCAGCCTAACTGATTCTATGATTGTATAGGACATGTGCATAAGGAGAGCCTGCAGCTGCTATTTGTGGACAACAGTTCGTATTATTCTCATCTCTAAGTGCAGTAGCTGCTTTGTTAATTGGTAGGAGAGCATCCTGTTGCTCATCTGACACGTTTCCATTGTTCTCCTTCTTTGTCAAAAGTATATCTGCCTGAAGATGTTTTTTTGAAATAACATTAATATTCCTTTTCTTTAACTTGTAAAAATTACTGTATCACTGAGAAAGAAAAGTATGTGTAAATCCTGCCATAAAAGCAGATGCTTGGATTTCTGCCTTTGTTAGATAACTAAGATACTATGGACAAGAACCTACATGTTCATTAGAATCTTTTAGTACCTGACATACTCTAGACCTAAACATGGGATTAATGTACAAAATGATGGATAAATCTGAATGTACTGTGACTCTCTGAACTGTTCCGTTTTACACAGAATGTTTCTAACAGGAGATTGCAGATTCAGCATTTCAGAGATAGGAAGTTTATAACTTGTGATGGTTTGGGAGTTACCCACCCCCCCACACTTTGTAAAATTACCCGCACAAGACTCAGCCCGCTGGAAGTTAAGGGACAAAGCTCTGCGTACAGCTTAGCACAATATACAGGCAGATATATACACAATGTGCATGAATATTTACAGAAATATACAAGTTAGAGGTAATACAGAAACAAAACCCCTCCCAGAAATCAGAGTCCTCAGGAGGGGCTCCCAACCACCCTTCCACTTTCTCTCCACCTCTCTGCCTTACCCCAGGGTTTGCCTTACGCTCAAGGTGAGTTTGGAGGATCGACCAGGAGAGTTAGAAGGGAAGTGATTAGTGAGGTTACTTGGCAGAGAGGAGAAGGCAAAAAGCTAGAGAGACCTTCTGAGCCTGTGTCTTATCTATGTTTGTGTACATCATCTCAGCAAGCCTATGAGTGAAGTAGACATCACCATTGTTTCCTTTTCACAGCCTATAATATAGTTTTCTCCATTAAAATATTCCAATTAGCCTCAAACCAGCACACTTCTTTTGATTCTGTACATTGCTTTTCTGACAGGCTTCATACAACTGACCTGTTTAGGGAGCTTTTAAGTTAAAAACAGAGACTTTGTCTCATTCTCATAGTGAAAAATATGTGTGGTATTTTCTCTCAAGAAAATATGAAAACAACATTTTAGAGCAGTTGAGTATGTGCGCAGTGAGTTTTGGGTTTGGTTTAATTTATTTTTAGATTTTGGTGAAATTGTTCATTTTTAAGCATGTTTGGGAAGGTCTACAAGGAGTTGGTTTTGAGTGAAAGACGCCTGGGAGAAAGATCAACCATTCTTATGATAGAGTGCTGTCATTCTTTCTGCTGAAATCTGAGAGAGAAGTTCATTGATCTCAGTAATGAAGACACTGAAAAGTCCTTAAGCAAAACCAGGGGAGACCAAGTTTGATGTTTTATGATATATCTCGGCCTATTCAGTGAGAATGAAGGAAATGAGGAGAAAAGATACCAGGTAACAAAACATGACCTGCTAGATATTATACTAGAGACTGGGAAAGTGGGTGTTTTTTTGATGTTGGTTTTTTGTATGCTTTTAATTTTTATTTATTTATTTATTTTTTTATTTGAGAGGGGGAAAATGGTAGTCTTTCATTCTCCCTTAGATAGTGATCTTCCTTGACCATGACATTGATTTCAGCCAGAGGAAGAAAAGAATGAAACAGATAGGTAAAAATACTTAAGATACTATGTTCTGCAGTATTAACAGGCAGATTTTTTTAGCATTAGAAAATACTCTAGCTTTCTTCATGGTTAGACACAGACAGGTTAGTGCAGCATCCTTCCATTGGATGCGTGTTGGAATTCAGTAAAATTTCAAGTTAAAAAAGTTTTAACCAATCATCTTTATTTGGAAAGTAAAGCATTCACTGTAACACAGGTCCTTTGCATTTGTATTTAAAGTTAACTTGCTTAACAAAAACAAACAAACAAAAAAAAATTGTAATTTAAGCGAAGAGAGGAGAAAATTCAATTATACAGTACTTAAGTAGTTGTTAGTAATACTGTATTGCACAAGTCTGTCTTACTCTGACAGTACCATTTTTGAATGAAACTGCATATAGTATGTATATTGACAGCCTTCCAGTGTACTTGTTAAACAAGATTAAAGAGGAAGTGGCAGTGAATTTACAGCCTTTTCAAAAGGGCCTGAAGGGGGGTATTCTCATGTGCTAGTCTTAGGAAAAGAGGTGATTATGCTGCTTGTATTTATTTTTACTAAATGTTTTTCCAGCACCACTGTTTTTGTGCGTCAGTAGCAGATTGCCTGGTTACAATACGTATGCTGACATCTGTCTACTTTATAATTAAACATAGGCTCTCCTGTACATCAAGTATCTGAAATAGCTACAGCAAACATGAGTGCCGGTACTGTGTGTGCATAACCGCCAAAAGTTGTCATTCCTTTTGTGCTCCTATTATTTTTGAACTCTAAGCTAAACAGACTAACTGCTGCTAAGAAGCTGTCAGGGGATGCTTGTCAAACACTAGGTGTATCATGCGATCAGACCAGTGCTGGGATGGAAAAGTCAGTAGTTGGAAGGAGGAAAAAAGTGACCTTCTTCTCTCATCGTTGTCTTTATACTGAAAGGAACAGATGAGTTGCTGAATTATTCACACTACTGAAAGCTTGTAATCGTTAGCAACGGTGGCAGCAACAGAGTGTAGAGACGCAGGTTGGGGTTTTTTTTTTTTGTTAAAGTGTCTGATTCTGAAGCTCATCAAAGGATTCATTTCACAAAACTGTCTCTGGGAATTCAAGTACTTAAGGTCTGTGTGAGTGAGGGCAGCTTCTTCCAAAGGATCAAGAAAGATATTATTTTCTTCTTACTTCTGTGAGAATCTCTGTTGAAATAAAGGTTAATATTAATCACAGGTCTTATGGAACAAAGAAGCTCCATGAAAAAGCTTTTCTGTTACAGCAGGTAATCTCTGCAAGTCAATTACAGTGTTAGCAATAAAGCAAAATCTTGTAACCCATAATAGTTATATGTTACCTGTAATATATAGATATATTACCTATCCATCTAAACAAATAAACCAGTTCTCATAGTAGTAAAAGGTGCTTGAAATAAAGACAGCCAGTAAGATTGCTTTGGTTATAAACTGATACATGGTGGAAGGTAAAGCTTTTCTTTAAGTCCTATAGAGTTTTGACAACTTAAAATACAGATTGTTTATAGTTTCCCTAAAGTAGTTACCTTTTAACAATTTAAAATTCTGATTCAGTAGCTGAAATTTAATACTGCATTCTCTGAAGTTTCTTCCCCTTTTTCTTTTGTACTGAATGCTATTGATGCTTATTACCAGCTTGGAAAGTGAGCACTTGGCTGCAATGTATAACAATTACTGCATGATTTCACATGCATGTCATTAGTATCCTATGACAAACACTCATCAGTTAGATTCTTATTACCCAAATGAGAGCTCGTGTGGCAGCATCCATTATTATCATTACTCTCTACTACATGTTTCTAAAGACAAAGGTTTTTGCATATGGAGAGAGTAAGGAAAAAGCAGTGGAAAGCGGCAGGAGAGCTAATGATTTGCAGCTCTCAGGAACCCATTTTTTTTAAAGATCTTCCAAAGCTTTTACAGTTCTCCATTTCCTTTTAAAATCTGTTCCTTGTGGATTGGAAGATGGACTTTATTGATACACTCTGAATTGTAAGATAGGAAAGCACATGCCATAGACAAAGAAATAAGAATTTCATAGCAGTTCAGTTAATATTTTAACAGTGCAATAGCCTATAGCAACGTAAAAAAGACTATTTAATAATGCCTTTGAAATTGTTAAACAGAACTTCCAAGTGCCTTCACCTTTTTGGTGTTCCTCTTACCCTTCATTGTTCCTGTGGATTGTGAGGGTAGAAATAGAATAGCAGGTGGGTATGGTTGTTTCCATGAAGTCATCAGCATTCCCTGTCCACAACCACAGTTCATAGTGGGGGTGGCTTCCTTCTTATCTTGTCCACTTAGGGCTCTTATTATGTTTTATTATAGCCTGCTTTATTCTCATCAGTTCCCAGCTCAGGTTTTGAAAATCACCCTAAAGCCTTCCCAGACCCAGCTGACATGCAAAGCTTTTCTCTGTTACCCAGTGACTACTACAGGGCATCCCCCTGGCATGTTCAGGGACAGGCTAAGCCAGACAATAATAACTTGACCACCTGGCAGCTGTTAAAACTGGCTCAGGTCGAGGCAACCCTGGACAGCTCCTGAGACTGGGCACTGCCAGGTCAGTGCAAAGCCTCTGGCCTTTCACTAACAAAAATCATTTATTGGGCTACTTCATATACAGCAATATAATTAGATTAAAGCGTTCTGAAATCATGAGCATCTGACTCCTATTTCCTGTCTGAGGGAACTGTGAGTCAACACTAGCAAAAATGCACTCAGAACAAAACTGACTGAAGTAATAGCTGCAAGTCATGAAATTCTTACTTAAACTTGGCTAAAAAAGATAATGTATTTTTACGTTTATTTGGTGGTTTGGTTTTTTGTTTGTTTGGGTTTTTGGTTTGGTTGGTTTGTTTATGTTAAAGTATATAAAGCAATAAGCTAATGCTGCGTTGCCTAAGGGGAAAAGGTAGTCTCCTTATTTTTTCCAAACCCTGTCAGACTCCTCCTGGAAGCTTTTGTGACTTTTGTGATTCTCCTGCATACCACAACGAGGCCCAGCTTCAGCAGAGAAGAAGTGATTTAGACTAGGGAGAGATTTAGACTGGATGTTAGGAAGAAGTTCTTTACAGTGAGGGTGGTGAGGCACTGGAACGGGTTGCCCAGGGAGGTTGTGGATGCTCCCTCCCTGGAGGTGTTCAAGGCCAGGTTGGACGAGGCCTTGAGTAACCCGTACCAGTGGGAGGTGTCCCTGCCTATGGCAGGGGTTTGGAACTAGATGATCTTTGAGGTCCCTTCCAACCTTACCATTCTATGATTCTATGATTCTATAAGTGTGACATAATACTGTGCACATTCAGGTGTGTTTGGTTATGGAGGGCTGGAGCACGGGTTGGCTCCTTTTGGATGAATTTTGAAGGATAGCTGCAAACAATAGAGGAGGGAAGGGAATGCAGTTGAAGTTGCTACTGTGCTTTCTGTTCCTTTTTTTAAAAAAAGAAAGAAATTTTGTTCTGTTTGATATTGGTGCTGGTGGTTGCTGTCATATCTTTAAGTTTTAACCTGAATTTCTTGGCATCTGCCAAATCCTACTTCAGTCAGTAGGGAGAACATAGGCTCTCTCAAAAGACTCCCAAGTCTATTTTTCTGTTGTTGCGTGAAACCCCGAACTCTAGAATTTTATCTCTGGGATTCTGACAAATGGTACTTTGTGAAGCTGAGTTATATCTTGCTTGACAAAACCAAGCTGCTTCATGATTTTATGGATAAGGTGCTCAGAAATTGAGACTAGAATATGGCTTTCTCAGAAAAAATGTACTGTGTCCTATAACAAGCATGGCACACACAGAACTGGTATAAAGCTTTCAGGACTGACATCCTAGTGAGATAAGTTACTGCTTCCTTACTTCTTTGTATTGTAGCTGTTACTGAATCACTGTGGCGCAATCTCTCATTTAACAATTCTACAGGACAATCAGTGTCTTAAACTGGAGTCCCGTACCAACCAGCAGTGTTTTTGTTATTGCCATGTTATTGTAAAAAGTAACTAAATGCTTTAAATAGGAGGGGGAAGATGCAGCCTCACAGTAATGTTTTTGACTTGCTGATAGACTTACTGATAGCTTGCTCTTCTCTGAGGCAGCAGCTCCTGATAAATCTGGCACCTCTACCAAAAACTACTGATTATTTCTCAGGTACACAGGAACACAACCACACAGCCCTGTGGGGGAAAAAGGTAAGACAACACATGCATAGGTAGCAACATTTTGTTGTCATTAGTGATGCTGCTTTGGGTTCCACAATAAGTTTCATTTTAATTGAATAAATAGATAAAAGGGATTTGGAGTGATTTGCAATTTTATATTTTTCTACCTTCAAACAAGCATGTCATTTATCTTCACAATGCCATTTTGTACCTTTGATTTCTTCGAGGTCCATTCCAAAGCCTTGTATTCTGTGTCATTCTGTGTGATCTAAATTAAAAAACTTCCACCTATGTTAATTTGATGTAGGAGGTTTCTCTGTTGTTTTGTTAGAGGGAGCGGGGAGAAGGTATTTAAAAACTGGACTTAGAAGAACATTTTTGCTTTACCTGTTCTTCCAATACTCCCTGATTTACCTTAGTTGGATCACTTTTACCATGAACATCTCATTATTGTGAAGAGACAGATTAACAGCATTAAAGTGTTTTGGAATATACAATTATTGAAGGGGTGAGTTAAATTAGTGACATAAATTTCTCATGTGGGCTTACCTATAGTGGGTTTTGTATTTTAGATTCAAAAGAAAATTACTTCTAATATTTTTCCAACAGTGTGTCTTTCATAGTATTGTTTTGTTTATATGCATGTAACATTTATTTTGATATACATGTGTATATGTGAGTGTAAATACATGTTTCACTGTTTTTGTAATGCTCTGTTGAACTTTTTAAGCATTAGGGAAGCAAGATGGGCACATCGATTAAGATCTGATGGCTATCTGCCTAGTCAGACTACAGAAAATGTCTCCTCAACATCCCAATCTCTTTTGCCTGCTTGTCTGTACTCTCTGTCTCTGTTTCAAACTCTCTGTGCAAGTCTGTCTGTCTTTATTACAGCTGTGCTTGTGGGTTTGTTCTGGGGATTTTTTCTTTTGTTTGCAGTACTTGCTGTCTGTGTGTGAACATTCTCCGATTACATGAACTTAAACTCAACTGTATGGAGATGCTAACCGATGTAAAGGAATATGAAGATTTCTTTCAACCATCCTGCTCATCCATAAACTCCTCAAATACCAGCATATATCCTGTGTTAAATCTTTTTCTTTCTGACACCTGCTTCTTGCAAACGCCAATTAACTTACACACACAAATTGTGTCGCTAATCCTGCCCGACAGCTCCATGCAGCACAACAAGGCAGTCTGTGCATGAATTGGAGGTTTAGAGTAACCTATTCCTTGTTCCTAGCTGAAGACCCCCTCCAGAAGATGAGTGTCCAGAGATGACAGCCAAGTGGTGTGAATCCCTTCATTCACCCAGCTGGGTGTGCTCATCCTTTCACCTGGATGCGTTAAGAGCCTATGATATTCATCAGACTGGCTCCAGTCTCAGGGCTTATCTACATCAGTGGTTTTTAAAGTGCACTCTTCTGTCAGCATCGCTGCATCTGCACAATAAATTTTGCTAGCTTAAGCTATGGCTTCTAGTAAATTCAACTATGCTGGCAAAATTTTAAAGTATAGACTGGATCTCAGTACAATGTCTTTAAGTGTGCTCCTCGGCTGTGCAAATATAGAGACAATTTTTTGATGCCATTAACTTCAGGTATAGATACTGGGTGTTTTATCCCTTTTCTAATGCTTGCATTTTTTAGTTTTATTTTATTTTATTTTATTTTCATTTTTACTTACCCCTCAGGAGTAGGAAAGAAAGATCAAAATTTTCCTAAAAGTTAAAATACTTTTGAATGTAGCTAAAACAGTTGAAGGAACTTCTTGGACCTCCTACTGTGCTATAGATGCTTAGTTCTAGGATGGACATGAGCCCCTCTACTCCACTGTGTAGATTAAGAAACCTTCCAGATCCTGCATTCTCAGTCATCTCCACTTCAGATCTGTTGCTGAAGTGAATTGCTGCTTTAGTTACCACTACCATGGATTTAAAATCTTGTAAGAATTTAAAGGATTTGAAGACGCCATTTCCTTCTGCTCCAAAAACATGATGTGAAGCTGCTCAACCTTTACTGTAGAAGGTGGCACTTCTTTTGCAAAACTGGGAACTTCTGGCAATGAAAAATTTTGTGTAAGTTGAGACTCTGAAATGTGAGTACAGTGTACTGTACTGTGAGTACAGTGAACCCAGTGGTCTGCTAGCAGCAGCTCTGCTGCATCCCCAAGGTAGAAATATGTTAGCGTGTGGCATCACAAATAGATGCCCTACCTACAGATGTCACACACCAGTGGAAGAGGAGACTTGCAGGAGGCGGTTCTTTTCCCTAGGTCTCCAGCTTCCTGAGGGAGGCATTGTGTTATTAAAGTTAATTGTTTGGAATTTTTAAGCACTGATACCGGAGAGAGTCTTGGTTGGTGGTCAAGTAGGGCCACTCCAGAGTATGCCGTGTGAACACTTTCAGGGAGAAATGTGGCCCTTTGAACAAAATTGCTAAGTACTGGGGGAAATTGTTGGTCTCACATAGTTAGCCAAAGAACTTACTTTACAATGGATTATTCTTTTGTTTACCCTAATCAAAGTCTTAGTTCTGTTGAAACTGGAGACAAAACCCGGGAGGTAGGAGTGGAATGGGGCAAGTACAGGACGAAATGTTTTTGTATGACCTCTAAAGTAAGGCTAAAAATCTGGTGCTATGAAAGGAGTGGTTTGAAAGAGGGTTAGAGCAGGGATTACAGAAAGGAAGTGATCCAGCAGGGTAAACAACCTCCAGCCTTTACTGTCTACTGATATTGGATAGTGCCAAAGAAGAGACAATTAGAGGTTGTGACAAGAGGACACAGCTTGTGCAGAGAATCAGGGACCTGGGGACTGTAGAGGAAGAGATGACAGCTGATGCAGTGTGAATAGATGGCATAGTTTAATACAGTAGTAGAGCTTGCTAAAGTAAATTTAATCAAATAAAGCAGTGCTTTGCTACATGTTATTGAGGCCTTAGCTAATAAATTTCCACACTGCTGTGTTATGAGTAGTAGATGAATGTTGTGATAGTATGAGTATGCAGTACTTCTCATGTTTCTGTGGGGATTTTTCATTATGTTTGGGACTTTTCTTTATGTGTGTGGGTGTTGTTGTTTTTATTTTTACTTACTGTTTTGAGAAAGGAAGTTGAAAGTGAGGGGTACAAGGGAATAAGTTGAACAACTTGTTCATTCATTCTTGAGCATTAAAAAAAAATTGGCAGCATGCCTTACACATCTTACTAGTCACTGTATCAAGGTGAGTCACTAATTAATTCTCTAGATTTCCAGACTGTAACAGTATCCTAGTTATAATGTTGTTTGGTCTGAAAAATCTTAGCTACCTTTCAGGTCATTGTGAAAAGAAAAATCTTCTTGTGAAAGTTTCTGTTTGTGTGGAATTTCAGGTTTCACTCTAAGAAGTTGGGCATGGAGATGAAGGCTGGTGCTGCAAGTGTATCCCATGTCATGTGACTACAGCAATTATTTCAAGGCTTACCTTTTACTTTTCTTCCCTCCTCTGTATGTCCTCAACGACATATTAATTGCAGTTTCCTCAGGTTTTCCTTTTGTTTTGAGACGCTTTTGCAATGATATTCTCAGCTCGGCCTTCTGACTGTATGCCCAGCTCTTGCATGTCACATGTAATATACTTCATTTCCCTTCTAGTGACTTGAGAAATGTATTACTTTTGAAACCTCACTACTGTCAGACTGTTTGAAATTAACTCTGAGTTGTTGAAGGGGGAGTTGAATGATGGACAGCCTGTTCAGACGGTGAAGCCGACATACTGATAGCTTTGATCTCCAAACAGAAATGCAGAAATCATTGTGCTGCGCTTTCTGCTTGGAGACTTGGGGACCGTTGCACCTTTGCTGCTGCTCGTGGCTTGCTACGCATTGATCCTGTTCTGCGTTCTCCATCCAACTTATTTTAGTTTTTCTAAATCCCTACATTTTTGTGGCTTTGCATTGAGAACAAAGGTGGACTGCCAGGAAGAGCTCCAAGCAGATGCTAGAGTAAACTCGAGAGACACCATTCAAGAAGGAATGATATTCGAATAAATCAGGAGACCACTGAGATAGGTTGAGTAAGAACACGAGGGAGGAGGGGAGGGAAATCTTGTGTAAAAGGTAGGGAGGGAAGGAGATGATGGCATAAAGGATGAGTTTCAAGTTTAAAGGACTAGAGGATGGTATTTAGGCCTTTCTAATAGGTGCTGAATAATGAATTACCCAGTGCTGACTCTTGAGAGTTTATTACTTTGCTCTAAAGTGAATGAAGCACAAAGTTTCTCCGTTATGAAGTTTTATTTTTTCTTTTCCTCTGCTCATTTTTTTCTTCTTAAACTCTTCTGTCTTTCTAGGCTTGCTGTATTAATTCTTCTCCCCCGTGTTGTCATACTGAGTGTAGTGATTCTGTTTCCATGCGCTTTCTGTCCTGAGCACATTTTGGTGTTAGTTATCATAGAGTCATAGAATCATAGAATGGTAAGGTTGGAAGGGACCTCAAGGATCATCTAGTTCCAACCCCCTGCCATAGGCAGGGACACCTCCCACTAGTACAGGTTACTCAAGGCCTCATCCAATCTGGCCTTGAACACATCCAGGGAGGGAGCATCCACAACCTCCCTGGGCAACTTGTTCCAGTGCCTTTAGTTTTTCCTTTATACTGCAGCATTTCTGTTTTGTTAACTTCCTTTGTCTTTTCATCACGTATTCTCACTGTCATTCTTTCTACAGGAGCACACCGCATTATTTCAGTCTTTTGGCTTTCATGTTCTCTGTCTCACTTAGGTCTCTTGGTCCTTCAAGGTAAAACTCAAATCCACAAATTTAAGGCAAAGAGTTTGTCTCAAGACGAGAGTATGTGGTAATTCCTGTAAACTGTTCCTCTGAAGTGGCTGTTCCTGTTCAGAGAGCAGTTTATCCAGTGTCCTAGGTCTCAAAGAACGCAGAATTGTGGGGGATGGAAGCGACCTCTGGAGATGAGGTTCCAATACTCCAGCACTCTCAGCATAAAGGATTTTATCCTTAAGCTCAAGTGAAACCTCTTGTGTTCTAGTTTGTGCTTGTTGACCCTTGTCCTATCACTGCGCACCACTGATAAGAGCCCAGCCCTATCCTTTTGATCTCTACCCTTTAGGTATTTATATGCATTTGTAAGATCCCCTCTCAGTCTTCTCTTTTTCCAGACTGAAGAGCTCCAGGTCTCTCAGCCTCTTCTCTTAAGAGAGATGCTCCTGACCCCTAACCATGCATTAGGTGACCCTCCATTAGACTCTCTCCAGTTGTTCCCTGTCCGTCTTGAGCTGGGGATCCCCGAAGTGGACATGTTACTCCAGGTGTGGCCTCACCAGGGCTGTGTCAGTCACTCATCCCAATTTTGTATCTTTAGCAAACTCTCTGATAGTACACTGTCCCTTCATCCAGACCATTGATGGTGAACAGGAGTGGACCCAGCACTGACTCCTGGGGGACACCACTACCTACAAGCCTCCAACTAGACCCTGCACTGGTGATCACAACCCTCTGTGCTCTGTCACTCAGCCAGTTCTCAATCCACCTCACTGTCCACTCCTCTAGCCCACACTTCCTAAGCCTACCTATAAGGATGTTATGGCAGACAGTGCTGAAAACCTTGACAAAGTCAAGGAACACAGCAGTGACTGCTGGCCCCTCTACCCAGCTGGTCACACCATCATAGAAGGTTATCACATTGTTCAAGCATGATTTACCTTTTCTGAGTCTATGCTGACTACTCCTGATAATCATCTCTGTCCTTGCAAGTTCTGTTTTTCTTCAGGGCCTGCTTGGCAACTTAATAGCCAGTAGAGCCCCAGGCCCCAGGCACGCATAGTCAGTTTACTGCTGTTTCCAGTTTTCTCTTCTGAAGGTGTGCAACCTTGCTGTGTGGAGGCCCCTAGCAGGCAGAAATAGTTGTAGCTTCATCTCAAATTCTACTATACAGTATTTGTAGCCTCGCAGGAAAATACCATCTAGAGAAATACTCTCCTTACTCCCGTCATTGCAGAGAGTGCATCATCTTTTTCTGCTCATGTGAGGAAAACCACAAAGTGGTCTTGCCCCCTGCCCCTTTCCTTACTTTTTTTTTTTTTGTCCCTCGCAAAGGTTTCAATTTTAAGTAATGGCAGTGAAATTGTTCTGCAAACATCAACTGCTATGACTGACCAGGACGCTGCAGAAGACTTATCTTGCCGATTTTCCTGAGTCTTATTTGCAAGAAGCTTTTATAATGAAGGTATAGTGCTTTGAGTTGTTGTTTATACTGTCTCAAAAGGACTTGAGATCTTTAGATAGACAATGTAAAGTAACGTTTTATTAACACTCCATCCTGTGATGATGGTAGATGTGAGGATTCCATGTTCCCCTGACTGACACAGAAAAATGCTTGAAGATTATGGAGTATTTTTTACTCTTCTCCTTTTTCTTTCTTTTTCCCCTTCTTTTTCATTTGTAATTTAATTCTAAAATGTATGTCTACTTAGTGACTTAAGGGAGGGTTTTTTTGGATTTTAGTTTGTGAACTGCCTGCCTGACAGGCCATTTGTTTCCCAATCCCTCTTAAGAATGCTGACTTCAGATGCATTCTCTATGTTTTTTTTGTGCTGGAAGACAGACTTTTAATATTAAGAACTGAGTTTCTAGATATGACGACCTGAAATGTCCATGTATTAAGAGTCATCAGTTTGACTAATGGCACACCATGGCTACAGATCATCCTAAGCACCTCTTCAAAGTGTCATTTTTCCAGCTCAGTTGATTTCTGACATATCTCACTTTATCAGCTATTGAAGTGGAAATTTCATCACTCTTTTATGCCTTTTGAGTTTTTCTTAGTATTTGTTTGTAATAGGTTTTATGGGTGATTAGTTGTGTGAATTGTATTTTTTGTGGACAGGAGATTGTCTTAATTTCTGCATATTGCACTTAGACTTTTTAATCTACTTGTTACATGAATCAGCTGAATTTACTTTATTCTTCTGCTATCGCAAGACATGCAAATATTATACCTAGTGCAAATTATAATTGATGTAGTATTTACATTAGTAAACAGTTACAGAATAAAAGGAAATGATGATTAAATTAAAATAATGACACTTCCAGTAATGTTCTGTTCAGCAGCACTACTTAGATGTTATTTTCAGCAACTATTACCAGTGATGAGAATGGGCACTGTCTGAACTCGCAGCCTATAAAATCCTCTGCTCTTATTTCAGACAGAAGTTCAAACCTGCTTCTTCTCCCAGAAGTCTTATGATTCTTTGATTGCCTGTGTTTATGCAGTAGTGTATCATGAAAGGAAATTTCTTCCTCATCTAAGCAAGCATTCAGGCTTGTGCTTTTATTAATGGATCAGTGTGGAAGGATCAGTGATTCTTAATTCATAATAATGGTAATTAGTAATAAAAATAATACTAATTTGATAATAATAATGCAGGCATTAGAATGCAGCTGGGAATGCTGTTGTTCTTGGGAATACCTAAAGATTTAGGTGTTGAGAGGGAGGGTTGTGGTGTGTAATATATAGATTCTTTCCCTGGTTCAGTTTTGCTGGCCTCAGGGAGGGAAGAAGAGCTTTGATCTAAGCACTGTGTTGCCTTCCTTATTGTTCCTTCTCCTTATGAGACTGAGTAGGAGAGGTCTTGTTTGGCCTTCCTTATAACAGTATTTGGTCTTCTATTACAGTTGTTCTATAGCAATATACAAGTTTTATCATCTCATTTTTGAAACCTCTTCTATTCCTGCAGTGTATGTATTAAAATAATGACTCTTACTATTCTCATTAGTTCCATTTTGCTTTGTGTGTTTCAGTATGTCAAAAATGGATATACACATTGAAATGGAATATAATACAAACTATAGTAGATCCGTGAACTGACCCAGTTGTATTTCCTATGCAATTATCTCTTCATTTTGGTAGCAAGCATCTTTTATTATTTACCCTTTTACTGGCTATATTGCTTTTTAGATATTGAAGGACATTAAAAACTGCGGTGTATTTAGATGTCTTAATAGTTACTTTGCTGTTCACTGAATCGGGTCTAATTCTGGAAGAAGGTTCTCTGATTGTGTGTGGGGAAGCCCTATGTACATTAGGCAGGGTTGCTATCCTGTTGCCAAATTGTAATCATAGAATCATAGAATGGTAAGGTTGGAAGGGACCTCAAGGATCATCTAGTTCCAACCCCCTGCCATAGGCAGGGACACCTCCCACTAGTACAGCTCACTCAAGGCCTCATCCAATCTGGCCTTGAACACCTCCAGGGAGGGAGCATCCACAACCTCCCTGGGCAACCTGTTCCAGTGCCTCACCACCCTCACTGGAAAGAACTTCCTCCTAGCATCCAGTCTAAATCTCCCCTCTGCCAGTTTAAACCCATTGCCCCTTGTCCTGTCATTGCAGGACCTTGTAAATAGTCCCTCCCCAGCCTTCCTGTAGGCCCCCTTCAGATACTGGAAGGCTACTATCAGGTCCCCTTGAAGCCTTCTCTTCTCCAGGCTGAAGAACCCCAACTCTCTGAGCCTGTCCTCATAGGAGAGCTGCTCCAACCCTCTGATCATCTTTGTGGCCCTCCTCTGGACCCGCTCCAACACTTCCATGTCCTTCCTGTGCTGAGGGTTCCAGAACTGCACACAGTACTCCAGGTGGGGTCTGACGAGAGCAGAGTAAAGGGGCAGAATCCCCTCCCTTGCCCTGCTGGCCACGCTTCTCTTGATGCAGCCTAGGACTCGGTTGCTGTCTGGGCTGCATGTGCACACTGCAGGCTCATGTTGAGCTTTTCATCAACCCAGACTCCAAGGTCCTTTTCCTCAGGGCTGCTCTCCAGCCATTCACCACCCAGCCTGTATTTGTGCTTGGGATTGTGCCTACCCAGGTGCAGGACCTTACACTTGGCCTTATTGAATTTCATGAGGTTGACCTGGACCCACCTCTCCAACCTGTCCAGGACCCTCTGGATGGATCCCTGCCCTCTAGCAAGTCAACTGTGCCACACAGCTTGGTGTCATCTGCAAACTTGCTGAGGGTGCACTCCATTCCTCTGTCCATGTCACTGACAAAGATGTTAAACAGCACTGGTCCCAGCACTGACCCCTGAGGGACACCACTTGTCACTGGTCTCCAGGTGGACGTTGTGCCGTTGATCACCACTCTCTGGCTTCGACCATCCAACCAATTCCTTATCCAGCGAGTGGTCCACCCATCAAGTCCATGTTTTTCCAGTTTGGAATAATAAGCCTTTGGGGAACATGGCAATGAAACTGGTGAGTTAAGTGTGATAGTTTTTCATAAGAGTTTACAAATTCTGCAGCCATGCTAACGTAGTTGGGTGTTTCAGGTAATGCTCTGTAGCGTGACCCTAAAGCCTTGTTTACATCTTGGCAATTAAAATACATAATACATCTTATGTCTGTTGTACTTGTGTATGGTGGGGAAGGGCTTTAGTGATGAAGTTTTTTTATTCTGATAAAAAAAGTAAGCAACAGTTTTTAATTGTCGTTTGACAATAACTTCATTTCATGTTACAATAGACGATTAAGAGGAACTGCTGAAAGGTCATCCTGAGGCATTTTCAATAGAGTGTAAAACTTCTACTGCTCTGTCAGTCATCTTTGCCTGTGTCTGAGACTTCAGTCATCAAAGCTTCTGCAATACTCTTGACATTTGTGTGTGAATATGCCTTGTGCTCTCCTTTGGTGTTTACACTGCAGCTCTCTACGACACAAGAGAAGAGTAAAGAATGTTGATCATTTGTTTTAATTATTATTTGTATGTACCTTATCTGACTTGGTAATTAAATATTGTACTGAATGTGCTAAGGAAATCAGGGGACTACAAAGTAGCCTGGCACATGAGGGTGTGAGCTCTGTGATCCCAGTGAACTGGCCATACAAAAGGAATACTTGTCTGTTTCTCTGGTTTCCCTTTTAAACTAAGTTGAAAGAAATATGTAGGTGTTAGTTTTAAAATGGGTATTTCCTCTTTACAGCTTTGAAAGATTTTTGAATTTTGGAGTGACACTGGGAAGGTGCAGTCTGACTGACCTGCTATCAGCTAAGCTATCTACACAAATGGGATGGGCATGGCTATATAAAAGCTGACATGTCAATCTGGTGATTAGCACACACTTTCCTGTTTAATCCAGCCAGAAACCTGTAACATTGAACAGATCACTGAAAAGGTCGTGAGAGATCCTAATGCTCAGTGACACAGAAGAGCATCATCACATTTTGTAGTTAGAAAAGCATCAGACAGAAACTTCAAGTAGTGGCATGCACTAGTGAAATATTTTTCGATTTCTTTGATATATATGCAGGCCATTTCATGTTAGCATTGTAACACAATATGTGACAGTATTTAGCATGGCTGTTTTGACATACTGTTGTGAGTTAATAGTTCAATAGCTTTGTAAATATTGCCCTATGAAAATTCATTGTATTGGAGCAAAGCTATTCAGTGGGCCATAAATATTGACACGTGAGGAAAAATTATTTGCAGATGAAGGCAAGGATTTTGTAACATATCACAATGTGAATTTAATTCTGCTTGGTTTAAAATTTTAGTTTGATTTGTCAAAAAAAAAAATCTGTCATTAATTGCTGTGTTCTCTTGGGTTTGTATTGTACTCAATATTTTGCTGAGCTTCTAAGGCATAGTAAAAGAAAGCTAGTCAATGCATTTGGGTAACTCCCCCAGGTTTGCAGGTCTTATGTTATAGGAAACAGAGGAGAAGAAAAAATGAATTAGGATTCAAATTTATGCAACAGTGGTTCATTTAAATCTGAAGATATTAGTGGGAATACTTGTTAATATTTTAACTAGTGACCTTTACAAGAAAGGCACTGATTAGATGCGGTAACTTAGAGTTTGTTGTGGTTTTTTTTTCCTTGAAATGTCTTTCTCAATATTTCTCTAAAGTTCTTTTTTTAAAAAAAAAAAAAAAAGAGGAGGCAGGAATTCATGATGGCACAAGTGAGTCATGCACAGACCTGAGACAGTGAAACATCCAACCACAGTAATAACTTACAATTTAGATCTTGTAAAACTGTGTACAAATCATTCTTTGTTTGGCTTCTCATCGCTGCCTACCACTTAAAACTGAGGATATTTTTCTGCATTTTGCAAATATGCTGGTGTTCCCTCTTTCTGTGTTTAGATCATGACAGAGAACCTTTATTTGTAGACTTATCTTTAAGACAGCTTTTATTCTGCCCGCTTCCACATATGTGTATTAATTAACTGGAGAAATAATTTTAAAGATATGAGTCTGAGGATGTTAGATGTTCCTAGACCTTGCTGAGAAGTTAAAAGTTACTGAAGCTAAACAGTTGTTTTGTATAATTCCAGATTCAAAAGGATCTTGTATCTTACAGGATTTTCTTCCTTTTTTCCCCCTAAAATGACCACAAGATATCCCATAGTCTTCATTGTTGTAACAGCGCAATCATTATTAAAATGTCCTCATAATGTGGTGTTTGTATTTTTTAACCTTTTGTTTCTCTACCTGCAGAAGCAATAGATAACCCAGAGAGAAGTGTCTTTTGAAGTTTTAATGAATTAATTGACTTCAGCAGATCAGAACTTCCTCATGCTTCAGCATAGATTAAATCTTTCAGGATTTAAGCTTGGTATTGTAACAAAGTGTTGTGCAAAGAAGGATTGGAGTTTTCTGGGGTTTGGTGGGTTTTGTTTGGTTGGGTTTTTTTTAATGTTATAAAGGAGCTTGAAAACCTGGTGGGGGAATCAAAATTATTTCATCTTTTATATCAGTTTTCCCATGGCACAATTTAGAGAGCTTAGGAATTAGTGGCCCTTTAAAGTCTTGAAACACTTAGATGAAATGGGAAATAGATTTCTACGTGAAGTCTTTAAACTGCAAAGTATACCTGTATGTGTATACATTATTTTTTAAAATCACAGTTCAGTTTAGTATTAAAAAAGCAGTTTATGAATTGTCTAGAAAATTATTTTCTATGGAAATAACTTGCATTTGTTAATGAAAAACTTTGAAATCTATTTTATGTAACTTAAAAAGATGTGCTGCATGAGCAAGCAGACATCTGAAAAGTCATGAATTTAATACACTGTTACAAAAGTTTCTGGTCACAGAAAAATATTTCAGTTTCTATTCAACCACTTAACATCTGAAAATACAATAAATTTAGACAAGAATTTGCTTAAATGGAAGGCTTTGTAGCTTTGTATTTAGTCTAAATTGTGAGGTCAAAAAATACAAGAGCTTTTCACAGGGTTTCATAACAGAATGATAAAAAATAAACTCCCATTAACAAACCTGAATTCCAGCTCTGTAGTAAATCGAATACTCTTTAAAAATCTTTTCAGCAGTGACAACAAGTTAGTTTGATATTACATGTTTAAAATGAAAAAGATGATTTCTAAAGCAAGGTTGTTTTTGCTGAACAGTGCACATGCAGCTCACTGTTGCTTTGTGATGTGTGTTGTAAACTGTTGGTTTAATTCTACATCACAAAGGACTTGAGTGATAATACTTCATAAAATAATTGTGGCACTTAAGGCCCTTAAATTAAGGGCAATACCCCAGAGAAAGTTCTCTAGGAAGAGAACCCTAGTGTATATAGGGTGTTAAACAAGATGTATAGAAGCCTCAGTTAACAGGTGAAGTTGCAAAGTGTTTAAATCACTCGGTGTTCTCCATTTAGATTTTGTGGTTTGGTTTGGTTTTCAGTAGTTTAACAATATAAATACTGTTCTTTATCACTTTCCTTTAAAGAAAAAAAGCAAAATTTTCCATCTATTTCGTACTCTGTTAGCAGTGTGATCTCTTGGGTCCTGCACATTTAGCCAAACTATGAAACTGAGAAACCTTGTTTTGAAAACCAAGCGGATGAAACAGTAAAGAAAAAGTAATAGAAATAAAAATTACTGTAGTTTTTCCTTAAAAACCTGAGGGAAGGAAAAACTCTTTCTGTCACTTACAAATCAGATAGTTACTTGCTTTCCAGCACAAGTTACATAGAATATACTGCCTGGGAGAAATCTTTGTGCATATCACCTATAATGTTTTTGTATCTTGCTGTAGAATTACTTGTATATGTTCTTGATGAGAACAGTGTTCTTGGAATAAAAATGACAAGTTGTAGAAGTCTGTATATAAAGAGCAGATATTAAAAACAAATTTTTGACAATCAGAAGGAAGTCAGACTTGCCTTTAAGGCACACATAGAAACATAGAACGGTTTAGATTGGAAGGGACCTCAAAGATCATCTAGTTTCACCCCCCTGCCATAGGCAGGGACACCTCCTACTAGTACAGGTCACTCAAAGCCTCAACCAACCTGGCCTTGAACACCTCCAGGGAGGGAGCAGCCACAAACTCCCTGGGCAACCTGTTCCAGTGTCTCACCACCCTCACTGGAAAGAACTTCCTCCTGACATCCAGTTTCAATCTCCCCTGAGCCAGTTTAAACCCATTGCCCCTTGTCCTGTCATTGCAAGACATTGTAAATAGTCCCTTCCTGGAGGCCCTCTTCAGATACTGGACGGCTGCTATAAGGTCTCCTCAAAGCCTTCTCTTCTCCAGGCTGTAAAGCTCAAACTCTCTCAGCCTCTCCTCATAGGGGAGGTGCTTCAACCCTCTGATCATTCATGGCCCTCCTCTGGCCTCGCTCCAACAGTTCCATGTCCTTCTTGTGCTGGAGGCTCCAGAACTGTACCCAGAAAGAAAGCAATGTAATTGTGTAGACTTTAGATGAGTAGCACATTCTTAAAACTGGAAAGCTACAATTTTTCTGCCCACTTCTCTGTCTGATTGTGATCTTCTAATATGCATAAAATTAAGGAGTATTATGTTGTCATTCACAAGAATTTCTTTGCTGGTTGTTTTTTTGTTTTGTTTTGTTGTTTGTTTTTTTTTTCAATCAGAGTAGCTTATGTGTGAATCTTGGGAAAGTGATACTGTGATACTGTGAAATGTTCCAGAAGTGTATCTTGCCCATCACTGATGAGATCTTTCTCTTCCAGACAGTTAGGAAGCACTCTCAGCTATTAGAGACTGTTGTAACACATCAGGGGTTGTCTTTCTAATTTTGTTATAGGTGCATGTAATCTGAATGTAGAGAAGACTTCCAAATAAGCTGGACTGATGTGCACAGAGAAGGAATGAAGTATGGATGTGAAGGAACGTAGGCCTTATTGCTCCCTGACAAAGAGCAGACGGGACAAGGAACGGCGCTATACAAATTCTTCCACAGAAAATGATGAGTGCAGAGTGCCTACGCAGAAGTCTTACAGCTCCAGTGAAACCTTGAAAGCTTTTGATCATGATTCCTCTAGGTTGCTGTATGGAAACCGGGTAAAAGACTTGGTCCACAGAGAAGCGGATGAGTATACCAGACAAGGTAGGCAAGATGTTTTAATTCAGAGCATATAATTCATTAGTACCAAGTAACTTGCAGGAAAAGTATGGTATTATACAAGATTCATCAACTTTATTAATACTCCATGCACATAGCACGCTTCACTTGTACCTCCCTAAATGTTTTCCAAAGATGGGAAAGCATTGTGTACTGTCTTTGAAATAAATAATATGTGATGCACAAAAAAGTTAACTAAAGGGTCCACGTTAGGTGTTGGGTCAGCGACAAAATTGCAGACTCAAGTGTGAAGTATTCAGGCCTTGCAGTTTTAAAAACTAGACCTCCAACATAAATTCAACTCGTTAACAGATTACCCAGAAGTTTCCCACTTCAATAAACCTAAAATGTAAATAGCTTCAAAATGAATAAAAATAGACACATGCAGCTATTCCAAAATGGCCAAGTCCTTTGACCGTGTTTGGGGAAACAGTATATGTGGATAGGCGTACAAATAATGCATTAGCTATGTGAGCTATGCAGGGAGATGGTTCAGTCACTGACCCTGGATGTGTTTAAGGGTTGTTTGGATGTGGTGCTTAGGGATGTGGTTTAGGGCGAATCTTGTAGAATAGGGTTATAGGTTGGACTTGGTGATCTTGAGGGTCTTTTCCAACCTGGATGTTTCTGTGATTCTGTGTGCCTTCAATTTCATCTTGCAAGGGTAGTACAGAGCACTGTATAGTAAATGGGTCAAGTGAGTTTACAATTAATGCTCTAGGGTTTGTTTGACAGTCTTTTAATCTTAGCAAATACCTATGATATCTAAGCAGTTGCTAACAGATTGCTAGAGTTCAGTGTCGCATTTCTGAGTCCAGAACTCAGAAAGACATAAAAGATCTAAGTATCCATGAAGATATTCAGAACCTGACTGGATGTGGTTCTAAGCAACTTGTGTAGTTGACTCTACTTGGGCAGAGGATTTGGACTAGTTGATCTAAAAGGATAAAGCTAGGCCAAGAGTTGTGAACTACTCCTCAGTTTTCTGCGTAAAGCTGCCTTCTCCTCTGTGAAGAACCAAGAACAGATTTAGGATAGAAAAAGAAAACTTCCTCCTTGTAAGGAAGTCCTTAGTTTTATTTTTAGAAATGCTTAAAAATATTTTTCCCAATTGGTGTTTTTCCTTTGTTCCAAGTAGAATAACTTTACATTAGAATTGGAGCTGGGCAGATGGTGTTGACTTCTTTGCCTACAAATGTTTGCAAGGGAAATGAAAATATTTCTTTTAGGCTCATGTAACTGAGACTTGCTGCTACTGTAGTCTATCTGCTTTCTGCTGTGTATATTTTGGTTTTGTGATGTGTTGAAACTTCAGGTCATCACTACTTTCTAGTTCATAAGTCATTAGCCAACTTCATCTCATTCTTTCAATTAGGAAGTCTTCTAAGACCTGTGCTGTAGACACTTTCTTAGTAGTAGTGACAAAATACTGTCAAAGTAGGCACCATTTATGTTTAATGAATTCATAAACTATTGCCTGAATAGAACATTACTCTTTTTAAATAGCACTAATGAAATGGAGGAAGTTATGTGGTCTGGCATGTCACATATGATCGTGCACTGGGGCCTGGTGATTTTTTTCCTCTTCATTTTCTTCAGAAAAGCACATAACATTTAGCTAATACTTATTGCCCAATATGCAATCAATTACATGCCCGTAGGCCTAAAAAGGCAGTTTGGGATGTGTAGTGTCATCATCACTTTTCAGTGGTCTCATCACTGTCATCTGTGCCCGTTTGATTTTCCTCATTGTCCTTGTAATTCTTTTTGTATGGCTTATTGGCTTCCTGTAATGTGTACTGGTTTAGTACCTTTAGGGACTACTTGCAGGTTTGATAGGGTCAGGTTATAAAGGGCTTGTTTTGCAGTCTTAGATACTGTGTTCCTTTGATTCATCTTTGACTGAGAGAATTTACTGCTTCTGGCATTGGAAACATTTTGTGGAAAAGGTGTTCAAGGTCATTCCAAAGGTTTTTAAATAATGTATAAGACACAGTGCCCTGGTTTTTTTTTTTTTTTCTCTCTGTCTAGAAATAGAGTGCGGATATCTGGCTTTTTGTTGACCACCTAATTACATTCTACCCTGCAAAATTAACAGGACATAGACAAACAAACAAATAAAAAGTCAAGCTTTAATAAATACCTATAAATTAATTTCTAAAATTAGTCATGCCGAGTGTTTTACTTTTCAACAGACTCTGTAAAAGAGCAATATCAATTCCAGTGTTGCATGAGTCTTTCCACTTTCTCAAGCTGGTAAAATTTAAAATGTCCATGCATCTTTAAGGATGATATTTAAGTGTAAAGCCCTTCAAAGCTCTTTCTGCTAAGGTACTGGAACTTCCTCATCTCTTTTTGTTTAGTTGTCTCAGTTGCTTCACAAAATCCCACAGCAGGAATTCAGAAAGGAATATTGTCATAAGAGATAGGTGTGTCATTATCCCAGGAGATCTGTGCTTGTGAAGAGAAGGTTCTCCAGTGGTCAGTTCAAGTCACAGAATCTTTTCTCCTTGACTTGAGTTTTGGCTGCTTGAGATTACTTGCATAATATGTAATAATTATATAGTAATTATGATTCTGAAAACAGTATTTAAAACATGGTAAAATATTTGAACACAAAATTAATAAATAACTGAGATAACTTTGTTAATTTTAAAACACAGCTGACAAAACTAGAAGAATGGACCTGTTTCTTTAGAAAATGGTAGCTTCATCTGAGTAACATGCTTTCAGTTAACATCAAGAAGACATAAGGCATCCTGTGGTCTCCTCAAACTCTTAATCTGTTTCAAAACCAAGTATCTTGTTGTATTTGGGCTTAAAACTCACTATATAAAGTTGAATTTCTCTGTTGTACATGTACAGAGACAGGTTCTTGTGTTTACAAAATCAAACTGCTGTGTGAAGTGATATAAAGTACATAGGAAACCACTATGCAAAAATATCTGAAAGCCTAACATGACTATGGGCATGGGAAGGAAGGATTATAGAACTATATAGAATCATAGAATCATAGAATGGTAAGGTTGGAAGGGACCTCAAGGATCATCTAGTTCCAACCCCCTGCCATAGGCAGGGACACCTCCCACTAGTACAGGTTACTCAAGGCCTCATCCAATCTGGCCTTGAACACATCCAGGGAGGGAGCATCCACAACCTCCCTGGGCAACCTGTTCCAGTGCCTCACCACCCTTACTGTAAAGAACTTCCTCCTAACATCCAGTCTAAATCTCCCCTCTGCCAGTTTAAGCCCATTGCCCCTTGTCCTGTCATTGCAGGACCTTGTAAATAATCCTTCCCCAGCCTTCCTGTAGGCCCCCTTCAGATACTGGAAGGCTACTATCAGGTCCCCTCGAAGCCTTCTCTTCTCCAGGCTGAAGAGCCCCAACTCCCTCAGCCTGTCCTCATAGGAGAGCTGCTCCAGCCCTCTGATCATCTTTGTGGCCCTCCTCTGGACCCGCTCCAACACTTCCATGTCCTTCCTGTGCTGAGGGTTCCAGAACTGCACACAGTACTCCAGGTGGGGTCTGACGAGAGCAGAGTAAAGGGGCAGAATCACCTCCCTTGCCCTGCTGGCCACGCTTCTCTTGATGCAGCCTAGGACTCGGTTGGCTGTCTGGGCTGCATGTGCACACTGCAGGCTCATGTTGAGCTTTTCATCACCCCAGACTCCAAGGTCCTTTTCCTCAGGGCTGCTCTCCAGCCATTCACCCCCCAGCCTGTATTTGTGCTTGGGATTGTGCCTACAATAGAGCAAGTAAGTAGAATTTCCTTAAATGAAATTTGGAAGGGAAAAAAAAAAAAGAAGTATTTATATAACAATAAGGAAATAATTTGAAGGAGACCATGAATTAAACCTGGACTCACAAGATAAAAACTTCTTTTATTGTTTGTGAGCAAGATACAGTCAGGCAATAACCTGTATTCTATTTGCCATCAGATACATATTAAAGGGAAGAGAGGGAATATACAACACCTCTTAAATAGTCATTGTTTGGTTTCAGTGAATTTTGTTGTTGCAGGAGTTTAGTGATCTTACAGAGCTATGTTACATCCTAGTGAGTTTTTGCACAGGAGCAGAAGCCTCACGAGCTTCTGCGTGACTCACAGGCAACAGGGTACACTGCGGTTTTGCACGTTTTCATGCGAAGTAATCGCAGCACTGTTTGCAAGCGATGTGAACTGAGAAGCTAAGTTTTGGGACACCTTTTGCAAACAGAAGTCTTAATGAGATCGTGCAGATTTTGTTAATTTTTTATTTTTTGAAAGCTTGATTCAACTATAGTGTAGGCTGCAGGTGAAGTTATTTGATCTTTCTAACTGGCAGTGAAAATTTTACCGTGTTTATCAATCAGAGTAATTCATTGTCAACCAAGCCTCAACATCAATTTATTATCATGCTACCCATTCTGATTTGGCAGGATAAAGTCCTGGTACGAATGGTTTCATACCATTAGTCTTCTGTAAGTTTAGTCTTTGAGATTAAATTCCCTTAATAAGTGCTTGGACCTGCGAAAAAAAAGGGCTCAATTTACCAAACAAACAAACAAAAATTACTTTCTTTCTTTCCTAATATGCTGAATCACAAATACTAGCTTGCTGAAGAGCAAAGCCGTGTGTGTTATGGTATTGCGTAGATATATTGTAACTAGAGTTGAACTGCCAGTCCCCTGACAATTAGATTCAGGTGCTAGAAAAATCTCCCCATTCAGTGAAAGAGGGACCTGAAACAGTGATATACATGCTTTGACAATTTTATTATTGAAGATATTAACACTGTCAGAGATAAATTTTTAAGACTTCAGAAAATTGAAACTTTAATTACAACTTCTATCCTAATGTAATACACCTCCAAAGTCTGTTGCTTTTAAATACTAGCTGCTCAAAATGAATTATTTGGATAGCAAAATATTTAATCTTTTTAGTTGCCACAGATGTCAGCTGTGGGATTAAAGGACTTAAATGGTCATGTTTTTAAATCTAAAGCTGGACTATTTTAAACTTACCTGCTTGAAATAGTGGAAGGATAGACCTAGAAGACCATTTTTGACCTACTCCCTGAGCTGGTTTTGACTACTGAATGGGCAAATTATTCTTAACAGAACCAAGTCAGCCTGCCTTGCAGATTATTTACAGGCAGGTATGAAATAATATGTAAGTGATCTCCTGATGAGGAAATTAATCAACATTCAGCGACATGGCAAGTGCTGTCTCAAAATCTGAGGCAGGTATTAGAATTAGTGTTTTATGTTCCTGGCAGCTATGCAAGATGTGCCCCAATTGCCATCCTGACTGATACGTCTTTGTTAAGCTAAAACATTGCCACCTGCAGTATCTGCCTGATTTGAGTGAGTAACTTAAGTAAGCAGCATACAGTTTGCGGATAATTTTGTGGCCTTGAGCTAAACATAAAACCTTCTGGCACAGGTGGATTTTTTTTTTTTAAATTAATTTTTTTTGCCTTTCTAATACAGGACTAATAACACTTGCCCACCTCACAGGCATGTTGGGAAGATTAATTAGTTTATGTTTGCAAAATGCTTTGAAGATGAAAAGCGCTGTAAGTGCTAAGTAATATTATCATCTTTCCTTGCTATACTGGTTACTTCTTAAAGCAACAATAAGAAGTTAATTGGTTTTCAGGTTCTAGATGATAAGGATCTGTTGACTTTTAAAGTTATTCTATTAGCTACAGAGTGGTACTAAGAAAAACATTTCACTTTTATTTGATTAGGAATATATTTAGCTCACGCTCAGTGATACACACACTTGCTGTAAGGTATTCATCCAGTTGAAATTGGCCCCTTGTGAGTCATGGTCTGTAGATAAGCTACAGATCTGGAGACAAAGGGCAATTGTGATTCTCCAAGGAAATATCAACCTTGGTTATTGGCAGCAGACTGCTTGATCAGACATTTCTGTGTAGCCTTGGTCCACAGAGTAAAAACCTTGTCTTTGACTAGTCCAGTTGCAAAACAGAAGAATGAAGTTTCTGATTATAATGATTAAGGATTCGTAAGGTAAGCAGGGGGCTTTCACAAGGACTTTCAGTCTCATGGAGAGGGACATACCGTAGACCATCTGTAATTGCTCTTACATCTTTCAGTAACTCGTATACTGAGATGTATGTGCTGCTCCTGTTCATAATAAAGACTAAACTGAAGACTGGGGAAATAAATGAATCACATGCAGGGCTGTGAAAGATTACTTCAGCGTGTTAACGTCTGTGGAGAGAATAAAGCTAGAAAAATATGCAGTTGGAGATGGGGTGAGGGGAGTAATGAAAGAGGCTGAAGAGTACCGTCTGTCCCGTCAACTGATTTAATGCTTGGAGCTGAGAGTCAGGGCCAAGCTGTGAGTGATTGCTTATTCCATCACTGGCACAGAAATGCAGAAATTGAAGCAGAAATGTACAATAGGAATAATTCCTCAGAAAGTTCCTTGATACTTTCTGAAATCAGTTTGTAAAATGTCACGACTTAGTGGCTTTGAGAGACAGTAGTCAGGGTTACTGAGCTCATTAAAGCCAAAGGAAGAAATGGCAGAGCCAAGGCAACACATTTGCCTTGTTTTGTATTTCTACTTTTTTGCTTTGCAGCACCATAAATATGTCTGAGTCACAAATCCTTTCTTGTCTTCAGCATAACGAACATTTTGCTTGAAAAATCTAAATTAAGACAATACAACAGTACATTTATTATGGATATTTACAGAATGCAAACCTTTTTAGGGGGACTGTGAGGGGATGTGTGAGTGAGAGAGGGAGTAAAAGAGGTTTTCCTTTCTGTAGAAATCCTTGGGCTGTATAAACTGGCTTTTGCAACTTAAACAATGGTCTGAGTGGCTCTCTTGTCTGTGCATTGCTGAGCTGATTCTCAGGCAAGTGGAAAACTTGTTCATGAAATCATTCAAATAGAAATGTATGAGCTGCTCTGAATAGGTGTGTTGGGTTTTTTTTTTCTTTCTGTCAGTTTAGAGCCTGTTGAACTAACCTGGTTTTCTACCATGTCTTGAGACTTTTCCCGCTGTGGGTCTCTCTGCTCTGCCCCTTGTGGAAAGGCAGAAATAATGGTAGAGTTTTCTCTGCTCCCCACGTGGAAGAATGGCAGTGGGCCTGAGCTCTGTTTTGCATGATTCTCTTCATGATGCCTCCCTCCTCCTCGTCTTTCCCCATTTCAAACCATATGTCATGTCATTAACATTGTACTGACTGTAATGTGGCAGTTCATACGTGTCAGATCTGTGGTTGTAGGCTCTTTGCAGACTGGATATCCATCATCTGTACATTGCATACCCTTGGGTCATATTTTCTTCACATCTATCAAATTTGGACTTTATTCATATTTTGTAATAAATGGGTGCAGAGATGATGATGATTTGATCTCAGGATGCAAAGATTAAGATGAAGACCTAAAACATCTGTACTGCTGTTCTGGTCACAATCTAGACTTTATGTTTCTTGCTACTTACAGAGCTGTATTTCTTACTTAAATCCACAGAATCCTTTTTCGTTCGTGATATGGACAGCTGCATTAGGGTCTTTTAATTTAGTTTGTGTATTATGTAATCATAATTGTACACCTGATTTGTTTTATACAAAATCCCCAAATTGGGAACATAATGTTTAAATTATTAATTCCTTTACTGGAACATGATTACCAATGCTGTAGCTTGAAGCACTGAATTGTGCAGTTGTGAAATGATCTTCAACTGGCTTTAATCTTACTCTGTGGTAACTTCAGAAGGGCTTGATGAACAGTCCTTTATCCTTATACTGGATTAAGTAGTGCTTCTTACGTTCTGTGGATTAGTGCCGAGGATCCCCTGCCACACTCAAGCTTAACAAGGAATAAAATTACAAGTCTCCCATACTGCACATAAGATTCGCTGTGTTCGAACCATAATTTGGAAAGACAGTGGTGGGAAGATACTGTGTTTCATTCACATTGATTCTGCTTTATTTCTTAAAAATATTCCCAGACTCCCATTTCAATCAATGTCTCCACCTGAGTCTGTAGTTTAATGCTAGTAAAAATGCATGGCTAGTATCAAGTTTAAAATATTTTTTTTGGTTTTTTTTTTGGGGGGTGGGGTGGGAGGAAACAAAATTGTGGGGCCATTTCTTTTGCTTGTGGGTTTGGGTGTCACCGTCAGAACTCAGACACTCTTTAAGAATTCACTGAGACTATGCCTCAGCTCCCCATATAGACTTTTGCAAGCCCATAAGGAATGGGGGAGCTGTATGGTTAATGTTTGCTCAGAATAACAAGCACTCAAAAATTGTATGCACAGTTCCTAAGTTTTAATATTTAAAACTGTTTGTCATTATGTAGTTTACTGGAAGAAGCACTGTCTTTCATACAAATCATACAGCTCCACTCTAAGTCAAATAATGGCAAGAAAAAGAGGTTAAAGATGGAAATGTGAATAGAGAGGAAAGGTCAAAGAATAGAGATTAGGAAGTGAGAAAAAAAAGGAGGTTGTGGTGAGTGAAGAGGAAAACATAGGAATTAAAAACAGGAAGAAAATGTGAAACAGTGGATTAGGATGGTTTAAATTTCACAGACCATCTTCACCACCCACTCTTTCTCTCCCCACCCCAAAAAAAGACAAACAAAAACTGCAACACCCCCCCCCCCCCAAA
>VWZE01024400.1:120381-174321 GCA_013396675.1 Eubucco bourcierii | reverse complement strand
TGCACAAAAACAACCCCTCCAAAAAAATCCAAGGCAAACCCCAAAACACAGGGGAAAAAAAAAAAAAAAAAGAGAGAGAGGAATCAGGCTGAGGTAATGACAATAAAATGCCAAATCAGAAAGTAAAAATGTTAGCATAGACAAAGCTCATTATTTGTCACTCTTCACTTGCAATTTCTTGCATCCAAACAAACAGAACTTTGCAAGAATATCTTTGAAAACTTCCTTTCAGTAAGTATTCCCCCAGATAACATTTACAACTTGTAACTTAAATTGTTATGAATGTTTTTTAATAACTTTCCTGATTTAGGCCAGGGGAAAAGTGCAGCACACATGCAGCAGTTTTCCATTTAATTCCAGTTGTAAACTTCTGGCTTTGTAAAACAAAGCGTGATTTCTGCACACATCGAACTTGCTTATATGCTAACAAACAAATTTACACTCCTAAGCAATATAACCTGTGTGATTCTGTCAGGGAAATATGCATACACACATATAAACACTCTTTTAAAAGAAGAATAGTTATATATAATAATTAATTATTACATATTTATGTACATTAAAAGAAAGTGTATGTACTTTTTAAACTAATGTAATTTAGGAGATACACCAACTGTATATGGATTATTGCTTACACAGAAAGTGGTTGCAAGGTAACAAGCAGATGTGTATGGTTACTGTTGTCCAAATGCTGTATTTTTAATAGTGATTACTGTACAAACTCCTGCAAGTTATTTTAGAGTTAATTACATTAATTTTGGTCTTGTCCACACAAATGGAGGATGTCAACAGTCCTTACACTACCCACAAATTGATTTGCCTTGCCAAGAGAAATGCAGTATCTAATGGTAGAATGGTAGTAAACAGCACTGTTGTCAGTTTTTAAAACCTAACTTTCTGATACATCATCCCAGTAGTCCAGAACCCTCTCCAGAACAAGGCTGCTTGAAAGGTTGTGTCTATTTTTTTTTCCCTGTTTCACACTTCATACTTTTGAAGGAGAGGAAAATTACCCACAAAGCATTATGCCTGTCTGTTTATTTGTATCTACATTTTCTTCCGAGGAATTAGTTCATTATAATTGCCAAGTTGTTTCTAAGTCTTTATGAACTGTTGAGGCACTTATTGTCGGTGGGAGAAATTCCAAATGTGTATGTAGTGTAAGAAACTGATGATTAAATCCCTTACATGGAAACCTTTCTGGAAAGGTTAATTAAAAACTCTTAAGAACACAAGGAGAATGTCCTGTCTTTATACTCTTTTTTTTTTTTCTTTTTTTTTTTCCCCCCACTGAGCTTCTGCAATCTCCTCCTCAATTTTTATTTTGTAGTATTGTTCATTATCTGGTAAAAGCCTCAACTGTTCTGCTGCCCACTGGGTCTTTGTCCCAGCCATGTTCACAGACCTGGTTTTCTGGTCAGGAATCTTAAGATGATGTAAAATTTTTATATCATGTGTACATAATTTTTGTGGGGATATGTATTCCTGCACAAATGCACATTTTTCACTACTTGGTTTGGGTTTTGTTTTCTTTTTTCATTTGCGTAGGTAATTTACACAGAGTACAATCCTCTTAGTAAAGCTCTTAGGAAAGCTTTAATTCAGAAGATGATTTAGCCTGGTGTTTCTAAAGCTGTTACAACATTTCTGGGTGATGCTGTAAAATTTGTCAGCATAATGAAAAGCTCTAATATATCAAATGTGGTCAGAAAGCAATATACAATGCTGCCCTATTTTATTTTTTGGCCCAGTGACGTGCTGTTTTGGTTTTCTTGTCGTTCATAAGAGCAGGGGGAATAGGACAGTATTTTACATGAACATAGGCTGTTATAAAGTAGAAAATAAAATCCATTAATAGATTGTAGATGGCATATTGTGCCAGAGACAGTCTCCTAGAAAGTGATCATGGAAGATGTTGTTGCATAATGCCTGAAGTAGTTTCTTTTAGTAGTTTGCTTAAGAGAGAGGGGGGAAAAAAAAAAAAAAAGGAGGGGGAATAGTCTCTTCAGATTGATGTATCTGCACAGATGTCTCCCTGAGTGATTCACTGAGTGCGAAGTCTTTTCCACAGTTGTGGGGGAGCATGGGTCTGTGTGGTGCTGGCTGGCTGAGAAGCTGCAGGTTGCCATTCTTGCCCGCTGCAGCTGATCTAATTGTGGCTCAAGAGGCAGTGTCTGTGGCCTTCCTTGCCTCCAGATCTCAGTGCTGTGAGGTTATAAGGATCACAGACATAACATTGTGTAGTGTTCAAATCAACAACAGTTTTGTTACTGACTGAAGTGACACTTGTCTTTGGCCAAAATGACCTCTTTCCTTTCCCTTTTGCTTCCCAAATCCCTGTTCTTAGAATCTAAAGGTGTACTGCATGTGCAACTCTGCATATACCTTAACCACTTCTTGGGCATGTATGTGTACACACATACAGAAATACATGTTCATATGGGCTTCTCCTGTATTGAGTTCTGACTTCAGGCAACTGTTGAAAAAGTATGATTCATATAGCGATGTAACAAACACATCCAGTGAACTGTCTCCTTTAGCATATATTTACCGAAATGCAACAAACCAGGCTTTTTAAAAGACTCTTTGCTGTTTTCAGCTCTGATCATATTACCACTGGGTGGTTTATTTGGCCTGCTTGCTTCTCTAGTTTCAACTCTCACAAAACCTGAAAATTCACATGGCATGACAGCTTCAAAAAATGTCACGATACTGTCAGTGTGCATGGTAATCCCCTGTTCTTACAACCTCCACACTGTTCAGAGTTGTAAATATGCTTACTTCTTTTATATTTACCTCCCCAGCTGTATTTCTGTTCAAATATTTATTCATAGCTGCATAATAAACACAGTTTGATTTGTACCTAATTGTAGTAACTGATTTTCATTATTTATGGAAGTCATTGTGAGAACTATAGCAACAACTTCAACTATTGCAGCAGCTTCAACCGCAGTAATAAAATGATTAACTTGCTCGCTTAAAGCAAGTCAATGGCCAGGGCATTACCTCTTAATATATCAGGAATTATTTGCACTTCTGTATAGTCACACTTCTACAATCCTATTACTTTCTGTTCTTGTATTATAAGCTTTAATTATTTTACTAGTGTGTTTTAATGTTAAATGACTGATTTTTGATACATTAGGATGCCTGTCAGATGGAAAAATTGAGTATGTGTTCTAATATGTTTGCAGAGCTATGAAACAACTGTGGGCTTGGGTGGAAAAGCATTATGGGTGTAGGAAGGCAAATAAGCCTGCCAAATGTCTATATATCATAAAATGTCTTAAATCTACAGACATAAAAGGAGAATAAAGACACAACCATTAAAAAGGCAGTCATTTTTGAGTATCACATAATTTAGACACTTTAAGTTATTGAAATGTCACTAGTTTATTGCACCTAATTTATTAATACAATCATTTGGGATTCACGTATGCCTCTTGCTCTGCCCCAAAACAGAGGCTAAAAGTCTGTTTAAAATGCACAGGCTCAGCTTCAGCAGTAAAAACCTAACATGCCTCTCAAAATCTGGAGAGGCAAAACATGACAACTTTGCTGTAGTCCTTGTAGATAATATCTTCCTGTTTGATTGTTTATGTATTAAAGCAGGACAGATAGACCTGGTAAAGACCAAGTCAGTTTGGTTGCCATTTACTTGTTCCATTGCCACTTCAGGTGATATCTGTATGAGTAAAAGAGCTTGTCATTTGGACCCCTAACCAGGACCACAAAAAAACCCATAATCCTGACAAATACCTTGTTACTGCTCTTGCAGTTGTTGGTTGGTTTTGGGTTTGGGTTTTGTTTGTTTGTTTGTTTTGTTTGTTTTTTGGTTTTTTGATGGTTTTTTTGGAGGGGGGCGGGGGAAAGGTGATTTAATTATGTTATGTATTGAATTGGCTTTTATTAGTTTGCAGGTCCTGTTACGTTTCTTTCCCACCCAGGTCCTGTTATGTTTCTTTCCTACCTATAATGTGTTTAAGCAGTTAGCAAAACAATCCTAAGGTGTAATGGGAATGAAAGGGGGCATGACAGAGTGGTGGAGACAAAAGAATCCACTTGATTGTAATATGTGGAAAGCTATGACATAGTATCTTGTGAAATAACTGAGACAATGATACACATGAAGAGTTTTTACTTCTATTTTTATCTGGTTTTTGAATAAAACATTTTAAAATCTCACCTTTTGTTATCTTTTTTTCCCCTAATCAGGACAGAATTTTACCCTAAGGCAGTTAGGAGTTTGTGAACCAGCAACTCGTCGAGGACTGGCATTTTGTGCGGAAATGGGGCTCCCCCACAGAGGTTACTCTATCAGTGCAGGGTCAGATGCTGATACTGAAAATGAAGGAGTGATGTCTCCAGAGCATGCCATGAGACTTTGGGGCAGGGGGGTCAAGTCAGGGCGCAGTTCCTGTCTGTCAAGCCGTTCCAACTCAGCCCTCACTCTGACTGATACCGAACACGAAAACAAGTCCGACAGTGAAAATGGTAAGTTCTTACACGTATGCTTGTATATAAATCAATGTCTTATTTGCTAATTTGGTTGACACTTGATGATTTTAAGTCATTAAAGGAATGGTGTAACTTCCCTGGCCCCCTTCGACCAGCCAGCCGAGCCCCGAGAAGTCAATATTCACTATCGGTCTTAACTAATGCACGTTTTGGGTGGAATGTTTTAGCTATGATTTTGAAAGAGTTCAATCACAAAAAAGATCAGCTCCCTTCTATCGTGTCACCTGTTACCATTTGGGGAACAACTAAGTGGTGATAAAATTGATCCCCAAGACCAGCCTGCAATCAAAGATTTATTTGTAAACCCTTCTTCAAGATGTCTTGGATAAATTGCCGAACCTTAGAACGGGTGACTGCAAACAAAGAATAGTTTATTAAAAGAAATTTGATTGTGCTTTAAACTTCCTAGTTGATTAGAGCAACTGGAGTTGTTGGAAAGATGGACATGTGGCCTTTGATGTGCCTGGGGGACTGGATTACTGTGCAATTAAAATCTGAAGAAAAAAAGAGTCTAAACAGCAGCTCTGTAGGATACGGTGTATGACCATTGTATATTGAGGCTTAGTGTTTAAATGAAGAGATTACTACAATTGACTGATTCGTTTTTAAAGCCTTTCAAAATTTTTAACCTCCATTTAAGGTTATGAGCACAACCTAATGTAGTGTTAAATGGTGAATGCACAGATCTTCAAAGCCATTTTATCTTTAAAATTTTTACTTACAGAAGATTTTCATCTTTACCAGAATTAAAATGATTGTTCTATTAACTTCATGACTTTCTATGTCACAGATTCGAGAGGAATAAAGGAAAACAAGTAAAAATTAAAATTAGTTATGATTATTGCCTAGATATCATTTTATTAATGTAGTAACCTGTGTATTCAGCTGTGTAAAAGTCATAGCAATTTCATTTCTGTCCTTTGGCAACAGCTGTAACACAGGCTGGGAAATGGCAATATATTTGTGGTAAATAGGAAGGTATGGTAATTCTTTTAACAAAAAAGAAAAGACTCTTTTAAACTAGAAGCAATGATATTTAGTCACACCTGTTTATTGTTTTCACTTAAATTTGAAAAGAGAAAACCAAAGCTATATTATGCTGTTGTTCATGTTTCTTGTCTTTCCTCTGGTGGCTGGTTCTAACTGAAGATGCCTATCTCAGATGGGATCCTCCTTTTTGTGTTGGACTTAATGCTTAATTGTACCTAAGGAGACAGATCTTGGTGTTTGCAGGTGTCTTGTCCCATGCTTGAAAAACTAGTTTTAAGTTGTAGGCAAGTTTTAGAAGAGGAGGAGGGCAGGAGTACTTGTCTGCCTCCTTTTGTCAGTGGAATTTCTGTTGGATGACCTAGAGATTTGAGCAGTGAAATAATCTAAAATAAGTTTTTGAGCATCCTATGATTTTTCTTTTGAAAGATCTATGCTGAAGCAGATTTCTCTTGAGTCGCTTGTAAAACCTGAGGTTGAAGACCTTCAAATTCTATATGTATATATACATGCATGCAACTTTTTATGGACTTTAGATTTACAACTTTTTAAACAAGCGAAATGCCTGATTACTGTGTACCGAAACTTCCTCCAGGAGCTTAAAGTTGGATTTATTTTTTTCCATGTGTGAGAAGACTGTGAATATGTTAAAAAGTCATTATTCTGCACTGATTAAAATTATGCAAGGAACATCTGATGCTTGATTCAACTTCAAAGAAGAGTTTAGTTGCTGAGAAGGATTACAGTTGATTTATTTATTGATAGGGAGACCAGCAGTCCAACTTTAGAAGGTACTGGGACTGCTGTGAGGCTAATGAAATTTTGATGGCTTGAGAGTCCCCTAGGGTTATGAAACATCTAACTTGGACTGTGTCATGGGTCACCATTTCAGTGAAGATTTTACAGAAGTGGTATAAAGCCTAATCTTCTTTGGTATTTTTCTCTGGATTTTTATGTTCGCTGAGCATGGGAGACTTGGCTGAGTGAGATTTTCATACACGTAGTTGGAATACTCAGCATGTTAAATGTTCAGAGTAGAATAGAAAATACAATTTAAAAGCCAGGCAAACTGTATCATCGTGGTAAGCCCAGGTGCTGTTATCAAAGGACCAAACTGCAGGTGAGACATTTGTTAATTTACAGCCTGAAGTTTATAGCTGTGCCTGTATGCTGGTGAAATCTGATGAATCTGGTGAGATTTTGAAACCAGAGTTAGGTACTGTGAATCCTCTGTACTCCCTTTGCTGTATGTGTGATAGCTTCTTGACTGAATTTTGATGGAAGAGCTTTACAAGAAAATGCATTGCTATGCAGCTTGTTTACCTCTAAGCTAAATAAGGAGCAACAAATCATGATGAGCAAAACACAACACCGGATCATACTTTCCTTACCCCAAGGCTTCAGTTCTTAAGTCAACCCACTGTCCAGCCAGTAACACTACTGCCTGTTTAAATAATCTGTTGCCTGGAGCAGACCTTATTGTATTCAGTGGGACCATTCATGATGAACTTTAACTTATCCTGCAGGTTTATGAACTCAGAATTAACCATTCATTGAATTTACCTGGGGTTTTCTTTTTCACCAGTTAAGCAAGAAAATACCAATTCTTTTCCTTTTCTTCTAGCTGTTGTGTGTATTGGATCTTCCAAAATGGTTCAGGATTGCTTCTCCTTCAGGAAGACAAAACTCTGTGGCACAGTTAAAATGAATAAGTGGAAATAATTTGCTGAAGATGATGTTTATTTGTTGAAGTCTCAGTGTTATGTTTCTAGGATCCTACAAAAGCAACCTAAATTTGAGGATGGCAGAATTAGAAGTTTCTTTAAACAGATAACTTTGCACATGATTAAGTTGCAGATTTCTAAATATACTAATAACAAGCTATGAATGCCATCAATTTATTTTTTTTTAAATGCCCCAATATCAGAACCGTTTATCGGACAGAGTTTATCGATGTATTATTACATCAAAGTTTTAGGTTACTGCTCTGTGAATCATTCTGAGGAGAAATATTTTTCTTTGAGCTCATTCAAGTTCCACATAATGACTCTTGGCATCATATTCTGAGAGATTTGTCATGTCAGCCTCCCTGAAGGAAGACCTGCATCTGTTAATCTGGGCAACCTACCAGAGTTACTTAACAGTGTGATGTGTCAATTGGAGCACAATGAGCATGGAGGTGCTTCTTCAGGCTTTCTTCTCCATTCCCATTGCAATTAGTTCATAAGTTATTTCATCAAGAAATTTATGGTAGTGATTGCTCTAGGAGCTGTGGCTTTGAAATACGAGCAGATCATTGTTTACATGCTTGCCAGCAGCTTTTGGTTTTTAAGCTGTTCTAAGATTCCTAAAGGTTGTCTTTGAACAACCAGAATATGAACTAGACATTGTACTTATGTATCAAATGGCCCTTTTGCTTAGAGGATAATTTTTTTTTTTTTTTAAGGTATCTTAGAATCCACTTATTTACATTATTTTTAGGTCCATTGAACTTCTCTTGGTGCTCTGGATAGATACGTGCCATGTAGTTGACTTTCCCCACAGCCATGAAGGCTAATTGGGTGTACACAAAATATTCTGGTGGCATTAGAACGTGGAGCTTTATTTTCTTATTTAATGAAAGTTTTGAACTGATGGGGATTTGTTAGAAGACCAGAGGAGGTCAGGACCTAACCAAAACAAAAAAAACAAAAAAAAAACCAAAACAAAACAAAACAAAAAAAAAAAAAAAAAAAAAAAAAAAAAAAGGAAGGGGGAGAGAGGGAGAGAGGAGTGTGACAGCCTCCAGGCAGTTGTTTTGAACTGGTTAAATTATTTGAAACCCAGACCTATTTTTCATAGGTACAGAAAAGTAAATACTGCTGGTATAGTGTTCATTGCTGAGGATTTCTATAAAGAGAAGATACCAGTTTGTCAGCTGTGTGGGCACCTGCTTGCTTCCTTTCCAACTTCAGACAGTTTCTGAAGATAGCATTCTTGTGAACCTAATATTCTCTTGTCCTTCCAGAATGGTGAATTTACTGGCATTCAGATCATTGAAAACCAAGAAATAAATTGGTAAGATACTTGTCAAGACATTTTTAAATCTGTTCTCTCTAACCCAGTACATCTATAACATATACTTGAACTTTGCATCCTTAAATTCAGGAATAGTGTTATATGCTTTCACCCGTTTGTCATCTTTCTTTATGCTAAGGCAAAACTTGACTTAGATGAACCCTACTGAACAGGAGCTGCTTGGTACCTGCTAGCCAAATGCTGAGCTTACTGATCACAACCAGCCACATAGTTGATGATTTGATATTCATTTTACTGCTGTACCACCATTTACAGCTTCTTCACTCTTTCCCACAGTATTCCATCAAGCAATTTTCTACCCATCATTAAGCATGCCAATATCTCTTAAATCCTGCTTTGCTGCTAAGGAATTTATGATCAGGAAATCGGTCTCTGAAATATTTTCTATCTAAATAGGCATACAATTTTTTCTTTGGTTACAGAAACATGGAATAGAAATCCATACACAGATGTAGTCATCCTTGTTTTTCTGCAATATTATCACGAAGTTGTCTGTAGTTATGCTGGTTTTAAGATTTTGTTATATTATGTTTGTGGCTTTAAAAATATATTTTAGTACATTTTCATAGCATTTACGGCTAATGTAATGAAAAATAATTTTGATAATTCATTTGACTCACGGTAGCCAAAGAGGGAACAGCTGGGCTGCCATTTTTTGCAGTAACGTTTTGTGGTCTCCTGTATTTCAGAAGTTTGGGTGTCACTGAACTGCTGTTGAGGAAAAGCATGAGAATCCAAAGAGCCATCTTAATGATATTTTCATGTCGGGAGTCTGGTACAGAACATCAGACCATAGGATGAGGCTCTTTGGAAACACTTAGCCAAATTTTCTGATGCACAGGGACCATAGGTTTAGCAACAGCTGATGGCAATCCTTTTCTGCAAGGAAAAGCAATCCAAGACAAAAAATTCAGAGAATTCTCTCTTAGCTGCTAAGCTTACACATCGTTTTAATGTTAAGGAATAGTGAAAGAGGTATTTGAAGACCAACTATCATCGCTCAGGATTTCTCTATCTGAATTTGAAGAAAGAACTGTACAGAAAATTGAGGGAAGGCCAAATTTCTGAGGAGCTTACAAAAATGGAATTGAGGGGGAGAGGGTTGTCCAGTCATACAAATAAAATCGAGGCATAATCGGTAAAAAAGTGAGGAGTTACTCAGAAAGATTCATGAATGCTAACAAAAGGGAAAAGAGGACATTGATTTATTGCTTAACAGTGAAAGCAGACTGGTAAAATATTGCTGATATGTTTTCTTCTGATTGTTTTTGTTTTAGCATTTGCTACTTGAGTAACTGATCACAGAGTTAACATTTGTACTATTAAATAAAGGATTAGAGGTTACTTAGGTAAATAAAATTTGTCCTGCATGTATAGAGTGTCTGCAGCCTCTGGGCTTTTTGTGACTCATGTCTGAGAAATTATTGATGATGGATATGCTTGTAGAAGGCTAAACCAAACAAACAGGGCAAGTTCAGAAGGGACAAAGAGCAGGAGGAGGAATATGCCTAATCTGTTAGACAAGAAACATCCTTAAAAAAAAAAAAAAGTCTCTGTTTTATAACAATAAAGATGCATTTGTACTAAATGAGTCCTGCCAAGATAGTGCAAGGTGCTGTTTGCCTTTCTGAACCATCTCTCTTGATCTGCTGGCCACACTTCTTTTGATGCAGCCTAGGGTGCTATTAGCCTTCTGGGCTGCAAGTGCCCATTGAATCACTAATCATCTACCACATATTCCAAAACAATTCTAAAATGTTGGTGTAGCTCTTGTTGATCCTGATTTATGGGAGAAGGTGGACAAAAGAAATTCTTCATTTCCTTTCCGGTTTTGTTTTCTGTGAGTCAGTTGTATTATTCAATGCAAAAGAATTTTGAAATAGACGAAGGCTATAAAAATGATCTGTAATTCACTATAATTTTTATATTCATATCTTTCCTTTTTCTTCTAACTGGAAGTGGTTAACTTCTCATAGATGTTTTTCCTCATAATTTTAAGTTTGATGTAAAAGTACTGCTGTTCAGTCCCCCTAAACAAAACACATTCTTCTGTCTCTGCTTTGAGCAAGAAAATCTTAGAGAGCAACTCTTTTCAGTTGTGTTTTACTTTTGAGGTTGCCATGAAAGTAAAGCCTGCTTTGCACATCTGATGAGCTCTGCTGTTTTGATTTGGAATGTGGTTTTGATGTCCTTGAAAAATCACACTGGTAGCAGTAAATTGTTTTAATTAATGAATTAGAGAGCAACAGATTTGCTGAATCAGGTTTATTGACGTAATTATCACTTGAATAAAAAAGAAAAAAAAAAACAACCATCTGTCAGAGCTGTGAGACTATTTGGTTTGTTGTCATTTGAAAATATGTTTCTCAGCCACAACTTTCTTCATTGCATAGAATCATATAATGGTTTGAGTTAGAAGGGACCTGCCCACTGCTATGGGCCAGGGACATTTCTAGACCAGGTTGTTCAAGGCCCCATCCAACTTGACTTTAAGCACTTCCAGGACTGGAGCCTCCACGACTCATGGACAACCTGTTTCCATGCCTCACCACCCTCATGAGGAGGAATTTCTTCCTCACATCTAAACAGAGCTTCTTCCGGTTCGAAACCATTACCCCTCATCCTGCCATGGCATGCCTTTGTAAAAAGTCCCTCTACGGCAAAGCTGTGGTGCTGAAGAAATACCAGAAGGCTGCTCAAAGATCTCCCCACAGCCTTCTGTCCTCCAGGCAGAACAAACCCAACGCCTCAACCTGTCTTTAAAGGAGAGCCCTCAGATCATCTTCAAGGTCTCCTCTGGCCTTGCATGGGAATTTGCAAAACGCCTATCAATACCTTAATTTTTTTATTATTTTTTTTTTTGTTGTTTCACAATTATGTACCACAGCATCATTAAGAAAGATAAGGGGGAACAATTGAAATGAACTATGGGTTTAATTATGAGTATGCAAATGGCTAGTAGGCATTTCTCTTGTATCTTCTATAAGAGCGTCCATAATAGACAACAATTTTCTTGGAGTTTGAAGGTTCTGCGCAGCTGCTGTACCAGGGCTGTGCTGCTGTTGGTGAATCTCTCCCTGGGGGACTATGGCTGCTGACTAGGTAGGTCTGAGAAAAAGTGTGCAGTATTCACAGCAGAAAAAGAAACAAGTCAATTGGGAAACCCTGGTTTCAGATTCTCAGCCCACAGCAAAGATTGACAACAGACTGATTTATTTGGTTTGCTACTATATTGTGATTGCTTTTTATCTTTTGTGGTGAAATAGCCATATGCACACATTCATGCATCTATGTTTGCATATATATGGCTATCGTTACAGGGCCTTTAACAGTTTTACTGCACAGCTTATACCAGTTTGCTGACAGATTAGCAGACAGGGCTGAAGGCAGGTTGTTTCTTCTTCAAATCTGAAACATTTCCGTACGAAATCCATGTGCAGTGTGATGGTTTGGGAGTTACATGCTCCCCCACACTATGAAAATCACCCAGACTAGACTCAGCAGGCTGGAAGTTAAGGAATGAAACTATATTTACAGATTAGCATGATATACAAGCAGATATATACTATATACATGAATGTTTACAGAAAAATACAAGTTAAAGGTAATACAGAAACACAATCCCCCTCCCAGAAATCAGTCCCCAGGAGGGGCTCCCAACCACCCTTCCACCTTCTTTCCACCCCTATACCTTACCCCAGGGTCTGCCTTACTTGAAGGATTGGCAAGGGAAGTTAGAAGCAGAGTGATTAGTTAGGTTACACAGCAGGGAGAAGTAACACCAGCTCCCCAAGAGACAGCAAGACTATCTTATCTGTATTTGTGTCCTTGTTTTTATACATCTCAGCAAGCCTATGAGTGATGCAGACATCACCATTGTTTTCTTTTCACAGCCTATAACATAATTTTTTTTCATTAAAATACTCCAGTTATTCTCAAACCAGCACACGCAGTCGTAAGCACAGGCAAATGAAAACTGTTTTGGTGTTATACACACTGCCGTTGACCTACTGTATGCTTGGGGAAGAAATGGATTTTTCTTTTCTTTTTTTTTTTTTTTTTTTCCTTCCCCAAATCATTGGGTTTTCATAAACATAATACTTCTGTAAACTGCTTTGTAGTTCCAAATAAAATGTCTTGTATAATTGCTAACAACTGCTGCTATGAAATTTCAGTCTGCGCCTGTGGCACGCAGTCCAGAGAATTTGGGTTTGTCTCTCTGAAAAACTTGAATTTCTATTTTTTAATAGGATTCACTGAACCAAACTGTATTAGCCACACATGCAGTTTGTAGAAAACAGCTGAAATTGGAAGTCTTAAGAAGTTAATTCTTGGAGATTTCGGAGTTGTCTTTTCTGTGTGATGTTGAAGATGGATGTTAAATGTAATAGAGATAGTTTATGGTCTTTGAAATTGTTTTTGAATATTCAAAGTTTTCAAGAAGTCTAGGGTAAAATGGCTTTGAAAGGAATGGTCTCCATCATCAGTATTTAGTTCAGTGGGTAGTATCCAGTCTCCTTTCAGGTAGAGTTAACCAGAAATGTTCAAGCTGCTAAGTTCTTCAATGTGTGATTGGTGTATGCTCTGTAAGATTTATTTTAAATTGCTTAAAAACTGCACTCAGTGGGGAATTCTGCTGCCTGCTTCCTTAACTGCTTCAGCTGGAGAGAACATAGGATGTCTTTTTCATTAACTGTCTTTGCTGCTTGTTTGCCTTCAGTGGAGTTCTAGGAGACTGTTATATTGTTTTGTAAACTCAATATTGCTGGATCCTGGCTGCTTATTGCAATTGAGATGAGATTAGATGCTTTTCTTAACAGGCCCCAGACTTTAAATTTATAGAAACTAGGCACCATCTGCTCTCAGTTAAAGGCCCTGAGCTCTGAAATTAATTCCTTCCATTGGTCCACTAGACTCAAATCTTTTGACCTGAAGTCATGATAAGGTTATATTAGCATCTTGAGCCTTGGAAAAGTAAGGAGTTCACACAGGGACAGCACTGGATATTCCTTTTAGTCCTAGTACCAGTGTAGTTAGAAGGCAGAAAGCAATGATTGTTTTCCCATTTTACAGGTAGTGTGAATGTTTTAAAAAGCATCTGGAGATTCAGAGCGCACATTCTCATGCATTGTAATAGGACTTGTGCTCCTGAATCATGTAAGTGCTATTGAAAACTGTTCCCATGGAAAATGGAATTAGTACTGAAAATGTTGAATAAATTCACAGAAAGACTTGACATAGAAGTGTGTTGAGTATAGAAGTCCATTGTTCTCAGAGTTATATTTGCTCCTTAGATTAGCTGCATTTTGCCTCAGCTTTCATTGCAGCTGCAAAATGTTAGGGGTTCCTAACGGATATCCTAGCCATAGAATTGTTTGCCAGTGCTTTTACTGGATTTATCAGCCCCGTGCTGTGTTAATGTTGCAGAAAAGAAATGGACAGATGGACAAACTGGTTAACATTTTTTTGTGGTTGTAGCTTCTCCTCAACCTCTTTTAATTTACCTTTTGTATTTAACTGAAAACTTAGGTTTATTCTTTCAAAATATAGAAGGGAATTCTGCGGAGTGGGGAGAGCTTATAGCCATAAGATTTTTCTGTTCTGAAACAGAAGTTCTAAGATATCAAATAACTGTGCTGGTTGTCTAAATTTATCATCAGTTCCTCATATGACAATCTATTTTTAAAAGTTTCAGGATCCGATATTTCCTTGGCAGAATTTGGTTTCATTTATACAACGCTAGTAATTTTCTGGAAAACAATTTGTATTATTGGTTTTCAGATAAAAATATTTTACCCAAAATGCAGTTTATTAGAATGTTTTAGGATCTACTGGCCTTTAGGCTATGAGTAGACGTAAACAAGGAGAGAATTCATATGCCTGTTTTTATCCTAGCCATGACATAAGAAATGTAGCAGTGTTTGACTTCATACAGGGAGCAAGCAGAGTCAAAGTGACTACCTTCGCAGTGTGGAAGGAATGACTTGTGACTGCTCCACCTGAGTGCTGCTTGTTGACCTGTCAGCCAGAGGTTAAACTCAGGAAATCAGTTTTTTATTACTTTCTCAGTATTTTCCTTAAGTTTGTCTAACTCTCTGTCCAACTCACTATGCACAGGGCAGTGAGGATGCAATATCCATTCCCAGTGATGCAAGGTTTGTACCTTCAAGTTTGACTGCAATACCATTTCCTTCTCCCATCTCTGTGCTGCCAAGGCAGTTTTGGGTAGTCATGTCATTCCTCTGTTGTTTTTCAGGTTGACAAAAGATGGTCATACCTGACAGCTAAGCTCTGTAACTACTGGCTGAAAAAGGTAGACATCCTTTTTCCACATCCATGGGGAAAACCACTTTTCTCGCTGTTCTAGCAGTTACCAAGTATCTTCCAGCAGGACCAAGTATCAAGCAGACAAGAACCCACTGTCTTTTAAAATGTTTCCACTGCAATCTAGAAGTAGCCATATAACAGCTTTTTAATTAGGTTCGTAAAAAACTAGGTACAAATGTGTCTTTTGTCTCCTGCCTACAATTAGGAGCTCATGAAGCTTAATAACTGAAAGATACATATTTTTCAACATTACCTAAAATAGAATAATGTTGGAGTCTCCATGATACTAGGTGTTATTGGTCAAGTGTGGCTTAAATAGCTCTGTGACACGTACAGATGTGTGTGTGTATATGTATTTCAAAATTCAATTTTAGTGTTTACAAATGCCCAGCTACGTTTCTGAAAAGGTAAATTAGAGTTCTTACTTTTTTTTTTTTCCCCCCCCCAAATTGTAACATATTATAGAAAACTATGAAGTGAACTCACACAGAAAATGCTGAAATGTCCACTTTGCATACATAAATAACATTCTCTTTATCTAGAGAGTCATCTTTGCACTTCTGGGACTTAGGGAGCATGTATAAAGAACTGTAACAATACTGAAAATATGGTAACAGAGTTCATGTGCTTTTAGTTAGCAATTGGCTTTAAAAAAAAAAAATCCCATAGTAATTTCTCTCTTGCTTTCTTACAAGTTCTTTGTTCTTTGCAGCATCAAATATATTGATTTTTATGAAAAAGTTAATCGGCTTACCTTTGTTCAGCGTGGATTTTTGTTTCTCTGATCAGCTCTACACAATTGAATTTTTCATCCTCTTTTCTGAGGTATTCCAATGTTATGAAAAAAAGCATTAAAGAGAATTCTGATAAATTATTCCTTTAAAAAAATATCTACTGCAGTGCACTTTTGTTGAGGGTGGACAGTTAATTGAACACAAAAGATTTCTGGTTTGCTTCCAACGAGAAAGTTATCTGTGCTTGGTACATACAAGAGACAATGTCTCCTGGGGAACTGGATTACATGGTTCCCTGCTGATTCTGGTTACCCAAGAATTCATAATATGAATTTGAAGTAACCATTTAGGTGACATGGTGCTACTGATTAACTCAGATTCTGGTTTTCCTGGGACTGAAAACATTTTAAAGTAGAATTCTAATAAAGTGCACCAAAAGATAAAGGGCGAAAGAAATTACAGTGATATCCAAAAAAAAGAAATGCTTTCTGAATATTTTTGTCATACTCTACTTTTATGGAGCAATGGTTCTTCTCCTCAAAACCTATGAAAAAGTCAGACAGTGTAATATATATTTTTAGTTAGAATGTGTGATTATCCTATTTTGCCTTGAGAAACAAACCAATTTTTTTTTAAGGGTACAACCAAACACCCCAACCCAGAAATCCTCACAACCTTTTCTTCCCATTGTAGTCCTACTTTATTTTTCCTTGTTAAATCAAGCCTGACCTAATCTTTTATGAGTTGTTTTTGTGTCTGTGTTACCTCAGGCTGTGCTCTCATCAGACTTCACAAGCTAAGTGGGCTTGAGTTTTGGATAGTCTGTAGAAATAATCAAAGAAAATGTACCCTGCTCCTGGATGTGATGATAATGGTTCATTATGCCCATTAAATTCAGTACGGAATCAGTGCTGAGTATTCTGCTGTGAGTTCAGGTTAGACTCAGCGTCCTGATCACTTGTAATTACTAAAGTGCAACTGTTAGCTCTGCTAAACTCAAATCCCTGTGACTTTTGTTCTGCTTATCAATTTCTTCTGAACTTTACATGTGGGAAGCCTTCAAAGTGCTTTCTTTGAAGTCAGAGATTCTGCAATGAAATACTGATTTGGTCACTGAATTGCTGTCTCTGCATTTTTATGTTACTTCATCTTTCTGGCTCTGTTTTCCTTCTAAATGGACATGGTTATTTTCTATCAAACTTCCTAACTCTGCCTTTTTTTTACCTTTGTTAACTAAATTACCTGAAAAAATCTGGGTATGTTTTTTAATATATACATATACATGTATGTATATGTATAAATAAAAATGTATCTGCTGACACTTTAAATAAGGCATAAGTTCTATAAATTCAGAAGCTCTTATGAGGCTTGCAAATGATCTCATTAAATTTTACCCAAATTACAAGAATAAGGTGAATTCAGAAACCTAGATAATCTCTGGCAATTTCAGATAAGATTGCAGTAAAACCAATTCACAAATTATGACCAGGTTTAAGATACTTACTTATCCATATTCTGAATAAATATGAGTAGTTTTGTGTGTTGTTAACATGTGTGTCAGATTACTGTTACTGGAAATGTGTTCCCTACTTCTACCAAAACAGAATGTCAAAAAACAGAGATTATGTTAATGCCCTTTGGTTACATGCCACTTCCCATTATAACAGTGTACAACTGAGTTGGCATTCTTGTCCAGGCTTTGGTTGAATTGCAGTGAACTTCCTGAATTGATTCTTTTGATTTTTAATTATATCAGGACTCTGAGATCAAGTACTGACATTTTTCACGCTCCTAAATAATACTTCTTTTTTATTTTTCCATATCTCCTGTTGAGGGCTTTTCAACCTGAAGCTTCAAATTCTATCCATTCAGTAACAAATTTTTTTTTTTTGGTTGGTTGGTTTGGGGTTTTTGTTAGTTTGTTTTGGTTTTTTCTTTTAGAAAATGGTATGTGTGTCTGTTTCCTGTTTCGAGAGCTGCACGTACTGCCATGCTCAGTGTGCTTGATGTTTTCCTGCAGGATACTCAAAGCTTGAGAGAGAGGAGGTGAAATCAGCTTTCTGGAACTATATGTACTGATCTCATCAGATCTAAATGAAGCAATGGCCTTTTCTTCACTCTTCTCCTATCCCACCAAAACCATGGGAACAGTTTGTCATCAGGTAGGCAAGCCAGACTCCAGTCTTGCACAAAACGGATGTGCCACAGTGTAGGCAAACTCTAATTCTTGGAAGCGGAAGCAGAAACTTGTGCTTTTGGCACCATATGTGAGTATGAGGAAGGATAATGCTCAACCATGTGGAGTCGTTGGATGGGCCTTTCATTCAGTGTTTGAGGAAAAAGAAGATGTCTCCAAATGCCAGTAGTGTAGCCAGTGCAAGATGACTTGACTCTTACCAGTCTCGTAGGACTGGGATAGTGGAAGCAGCAACTGGCACTGGAGCACCTATCGTGTGTGTATCACTGCTGCTCATTCATGTTTTCACTCCCTCTCAGATTGTCTGTGGTAGAGTAAGGAAAGTTCTGGCTTAAATTTGGTAGTTGATGCTGTGGAGAGCAAAGACAGGGTTGACAGTGCGGGTGGCAGCCTTGTCTGGTCAGAGAATTGCTTTATTCTTCTCTGTTTTGCAAGTGTCTTTACACTACACTAAGCATGATGGTCATCATACTGTAATTTTCTATGCAGTACTTTCCCAGTCCTTTCTCAGAGACTGCTGTAACCAGAAGTAACCTTGTTTCCTTTGTTTAGGAGTCAGGGATGATGACACCACAGAATTCAAGAGAAAATATTTGTATTTTCATAGTAATTCCTCATTCTGAAATGTAGGATGACTTTAGCCTATCAGGTTGTCTACACTTGAGGAGTTTCAAGAAATGGGCAGTTTTCTTGATAGCCTTTCTCCTTTGAGTGCTCCCATTCTCTAAACTCTTTGGGTGCACAACTATTTAACATGCAAGTCATTTGGCTGTCTTATAAGCCTGCAGGAAGTATTCAATCTGCAGTTTCATAGCACTACCTGAAACATAAATAAAATAGTTTTTCCACACAGCCAGCTATTGCAATATGTTGTTCAGTGGTGGAAACATGCTCGAGGAGGGACCAAATGCATCTGCAGATTGACTGATATGGTCAGAGGGCATGTAAAGCCTGCAGCATTAACTCTGGTGTCATGAAAGCCGTAATATGTAAGCTCACACTGTTCTAGATTACAGAGTTGGCTGGAGTAAGTGCCTATGGGGCAATTAAAAATGAAAAGTCCTATGGAGGCAGTGTGTGGCAGGATGGAGATCTTAAATCACACATGCATGTGTAATGCTACTTTCAAGAATGTAATGATAACATCCAGGGGTTTGGCTGGAGTTTGAGTACAGCCCTTCTAGGTACCATCTGAACAGACTGATTTTACAGATCAGACTGGTGTTACAAAGCAAGATCTGGTTTGATGGCTAGCTCTCGTGATTGTATGGAGATTTCTTGTTCTTATTCTTGCTGTGATTCTTTGCATGAAATGCACCAGGCATACCGAGTAACCTGAAGATACAAGGGATGTGACGTTGGGATGACCTCAAATTGCCTCGCTTTCCTGATTTGGATATCTGCCCTGCTGTCCCACTCAGTATTGTTCTGCATCTCCTTTCTGTGCCTGTCTTTGGACAACAAGTCCTGGAAAACAACACACTTAAAAACTAGGATTCGTTCATCTCGTTTCTGCCAGGAAGCAGCAGCCTGTCTCACAAGATCTTATCATACAAATTATCTCTTTCCGTGCCTTCTCTAGTGATCTGGCTTTTTAAAAGTAGTCAAATGATGACTTAGAAGTCGCTGCTGAAATGGTTTGTGGGCAGTGTGAAGGAGAAAGCTGCTTGTGAAAGAGAGGAGAATACCAGATCCGTAACTTCTGCTTCACTGTGAATTGGTTTTATTGCTAGATACTTTTATTTTTTAATAAGCAGAAGCTCATTTCTTTGGAATCGGGCTTAACTGAATCAAGCCACAAAGTTCTTGTTCCAGTTAATTTCAAATATTAGGACTATCATCAGTTACATCCTGTGCAATCTTGTGTTGTTCATAGGGCATATTCTTGCAAAATCAGTGTCCTATCTGATCCAGTCATTGGGGCTGCTTTTGAATGTCTGTGTCTTGGGCACTACTAAGAATTACTGTACCTTGCAGACTGAGGGAACACCTTACAATGAAAATCCCATTACAAAGCAGAAGGCATGAGAACTTCTTCCTTAAAGTGGAAGGAGAGCAAGATTCAGAATATTTGGATCCAAAAAAAAGTTCAGTGACACAGAACCTAATCAGGAAGGATAAAGTTTCACATCTTCCTTTGCAGTATTTGGTAATGAATCTCTGGTGCTAGAATTCCTTAGAAATCATTCTCAATATTAGACAACCAACTGTGCACATGTTCAGTACTTTTTCCAGAATTTTTCAGTTCTTTAATTAACATATTTTCATACCTACCTTAATCTTTCAATGGACTTTTAAATTTTGCTTCAGAATCAGTAAAGCATCACAGGTCTTAACGCTTTCACTAGCAAAATACAATTAAAGTCAATAAGTGTGCTTCTAGCTTTGGAATACGTCAGTTTAAAGCCTTTGTGCTGAAGAGTTTGCAACTAAAAGTCTTAAAAGTAGGCATTAGACTATTAAAAGTCTAAATAAACTGCTGACTACATTCACTCAGAAACTAAATTATTCAACAGTATCCAGTACACTTTGTCATAGCATGAATTGGTATCTTCTTGGGAGCGTTTTGTGCAATAGCTATAACTTGAGTGACAGCAACTAGATTATTCAATCTTACTTTGACCTCACCTGCGATATCTGCAGAAATTGGATTTGCACACCTCCAAGTCTCTGACTTTTCCTAAATTGAAAGAAAGTATTCACATCTGTATATGTGAGTGTACAGGAAGCTATGCAAGGCTGTAGCCTATATGACTTTAATGAGGATAGCATAGTTCATAGAACCTCAAATATGCATCTAAAGATAGGGAGATTTAAAGGGTATTTAAAGATGTGTTTAAAACTTGCTATCTACACCTTGTTTTGTTCCAACGAAGTATAATAGAAATTATCTGGGTTTTCCAAACAATCTTCATAGATCATGCCATTGTATTTAAGGAGTTTTAGTTGAAAATGTTTATAGAAGGTATTTCAATATATCTATGGATGTATTAAAATCTTAATATTGAAGAATGCATCAAGGAGTACAAAAATTTACTAGAGCACTCCCCTGTGCTGCGATTAATTTGTATATTATCAAGGTCTTTATTATGAATGCAGTTCCTAATGTAGGCCTGTAATAAACAGAGTGTAATTGAATTTTCAATCTTTTGCCACCAGGGAGTAATTTTCTTACAAGACCTCTGCTCCATCTTCTGGCTAATTGTCAGCAGTTACTCAGTATTACTGCATTAATGTCACCAACAGTGAAAACAAAATGTACCTGCTTCCATTACATGGAAGGATGTATAATTCCAGCCCTCACTGATTTATCAGATTTGAGTTGTGTATCATTATCACTTGCACTTTTATTAACAGCATTAAGTTTTTTGAAAATGCAGCCTTGGAGACAAAGCAAACATCTCGTATATTTGACATGGTGTAAGATTTCAGTCAAATCAAATATTCTACATGATAAAACCAGAAACATCCACAGCATTAGTTTTTTTAAGATGTGCTAGTGAGAAGAGCTTTTTATGTAACCAATGAGTGACTGTTTTGTTGTGTTTCTTAGCAAATGGAGTCATAAATTTGGGGATTTAGGAGTAAACCATTGCCTTTAAATTCCATTCCGCATTGTGTTATGTTGCAAATATAATTAGAACAGCATTATAGGCTGCTGTATATGCTGAGGAAGGCTGATTGGGCTACCAGCTGAGCAACCAATGGCTGAGGTTTGGTGAAGAACTTGGTTTCACTCATGGTCAATATTTCCATGATGATTTTGTATTTTTGGAGTGATTTCATTAACTTCTGACGGCAGTGCCAGGCTAAGAGGAGCCAGAAACACTTTTCTGGAAAGGATTAGCGTTACAATCTTCATATGCTGGACCTGTGTGCAAAAAAAATGTAGTTAATCAGCCGCAATCCAATTTGAAAAAATGCGGGTACTACTTAATTAAGCAGCAATACTTAATTCATACTTTCAAGATGGAACAAATATGTACCATACAGAAGCTCTGTACCAAGGGAGGCAAGTGCTGCAAGGAATCATTCACAGTGTATGAATCAACCAAATAATAATTTTGTGCATGGAAATAAATGATAAATTAGTCATAAAGGAATTCCTTCAACATCTCTCAGCACTCATAAGATGTCGCTTATGGGACTGCCCACCACTGGGATTCACAAATTAGTCAAGGTTCAGTTTCAAGACCACTGAAAAACCAAAATTAGCTAAAATCTGAAATGGAAAGTATGGCTTCTGCAGAAACAATGGCTTACCTGGATTTTTTTAAAAGAAGGGAAAATGAAGGAAAGACCTCATACATTTTTTTTTAGGTAGGTACAAGACTGATGGTAAGGAGCAGGAAACAACTTTGTGAGTCACTCTGTCAGTAGGCCAAGAGAAAACATGCTAATTGTTGTGAGAAAGATGTCATTTAGACATTAGGACATCTAAGCACTGGTTGACATGTTTTGGGAGGGCTGTTAAATCTGTCTCCCAGAGGTTTTATGTTAGTGTTCTGTTGAGAGTGATAATCCTTCTCACTGTCTCATTCATTCCTGTGAATCTGTGATCCCAGCAGATTGCTCTAAACAATGTGTAAGAAAAGCTGCATTTTGAAAGGTGACAAAAATAAAATGTCTAGCATCATCCACCTATCTCAATTGCTTTGCTGATCTTAAACAGTATTTAATAACAATGCATTTCTGTAATTTTTAACGCTTTTGCAAGCTAGACTGTTGATAATTGCTTTGATAATGGATTAATTTTCTCAAACAGCTGCCACCTGGAGAATTTGCTGGATTTCTTGACACACAAGTGCTGTATTCAAGATTACAGCCCAAACTTCTGTTAAGACTAGGAAAAATCACCTTAGACCATCAAATGCTTCACAGGGTTCTGCTTGCAAATGCTAAAATGCTGTTCCATGTGTTTACAGTTTAACGAATGAGCATTAGTCTGTAGTTATTTAAATCAATAGCTTTCCTCCTCTGTTCCTTCCTTGGGAGAGGAAACACAAAGAAATGTGAAGACAGAGAATGTGCTATAGCAGAAACTGTTACCTGTACTTGCAATCATGCTCTCCTCAGCATGCCTTCTTCCCAGTGCTTTTTCATCCCAACCATTTGGAAATTGCCATACTGGTTCAGAGGCTGTCAGACTAATACAGAGAAACCAGGGTGCAAATGAAGCAGGAGGAGAGTTAATTGGAAATGCTGCTGGAGCATTGGCAAATGGGGGCTACTGCTTGTGCTCACAGATATCAGCAGGGATGGGTGTCTCAAAACTCAAGCAAGAGAAATTTTACATCTGTACAGTCTTTGAGGGGAAAAAGAAAGAAGCTTGGGCATCCTTTTAAAATAAGAAAGTTTGCAATTCTCTCTTTTAAATGCAAAATTGGAATAGTAACTTTGCATTGAATTTACTGACAATATTATATGATGCTATAGTTATTAGTCATGTTTAAAAAATAACTTGCGTAAGACATGTACTCGGATTCACTTGCTGGATCACAACTATAATATCATTTCAAACGTGTTCAATGTAACTTTGAAGGTCAGAATTAAAGTACAGAGGCCACAACCTATTTCCTTGTCATCCATTAAGAAATACTTGCACTTTGCTACTCGATATAGTCAATATAATTCACTGTAAAACGTGTACCTGAAGTTCGGTGCACTACATGCTAATTGTACCTGAGATCTTCCTCCAGCACAAAGAATCTGCATGTTGTTTGATTCTTTCATGTTCAAATGACTAGCTTTCATGATTCTTTCATTTCAAATATTCTTTCAGGATATTTGCCCTGAAAAGGCATTATAATAACTCTATAGCATTCACATGCCCCCTGGAAATATTATAAGACATTCAAAGTGAGGAAATACCTTCATTTCCCCCTGGTCTCTTTTGGCCTGAGCACTAGGACTTTGCTTTTATCAAACCTGTCAGGTCTCATGGTTTCAGTAGGAGGCCGATTCCCTCAGTAAGATTTCTCTGCCTTTGCTTATGTATTCACTACACTGGACAACAATGCTGGAACATCTTACAGCACTGTGATGTTTTGTCTGATGAATCTGAAGTCTAGGGTGCTACAGCAAGTAGAAAGCCCTGAATATGATAGGATCTCCTACTTTGGCCTTGCATTACCATTCTTTTTCCCTCATGTTTCTGTAATCTGACTTGTGTATGTCCTGACATGTTTCATGAGTGGTTTCTTTTAGATTGTTTAACTTACATACTTTCTCAATTTGCATCGTGACAAACATAGCTTTTCTGTTTTATACTCTATGTCTTTGTTTCCAAGTGCTTCATAATGCAACAGTGTCTCTGAATGTGAGATGGTATGTATGGCCTTTCTTTAGATACACGGCAGAAATGGAAAGATTAGTGTATTTCTTTCTCGAGAAGGTCAGTGTGGTGATTTGGCCCTGGCTGGGGGCCAGATGCTCGTCAAAGCTGCCCTATCACTTCCCTTCTTAGATGAACAGGGGAGAGGAAAAATACAACAAGAAGCCAGCGAGTCAAGATAAGAGCTGCTTAATAAAAGCAAGAGCAGAGGCTGCTTGTGGAAGTAAGAGCAAACAAAGATGTTATTCTCTACTCGCCGTCAGCAGATAATGTTCAGCCACTCTGCGGGAAGCAGGGCTTCAATACACATAGTGTTTGCTCTGGAGAACAGATACCATTAACGAATGCCTCCCACTTCCTTCTTTCTCTTAGCTTTTATATCTGAGCTGACATCATATGGAATGGAATATCCCTTTGGTCAGTTTGTGTCAGCTGGTCCAGCCATGTCCCCTGCAAAGATCTTGACCTCCTCTCAGCCTGCTGTTGGAGGAGGGAGGATGTTGGAAAAGCACAGCCTTGGTACTGTGTGAGCACTGCTCAGCAGCAGCCAAAACACTGGTGTATTGTCAACACGCTTTGGCTACAATACACAGCACTACAAGAGATGCTAATGGGAAGGACTATCTCAACCAAACCCAACACAATCAGTCAAGGCATTTGTTCTAGGGAAAGCAAGTGTGTAAGTGCTTGGGAGTATTGTATTTTTCAGCTAAGGAGTTAAGAATTGCTTGTCAAGTAGTATGTAGACAAGTGGAAGATAAATGTGAATATGTTAGTATCTGATTCTTGGATTAAATGTGTTTGCTTTATGAGGAATGGGAAATTACTTATTTCAGCTATGGTCTATCCACTTATCACCCATAAAAATAATTTTTCAAATCAGTGGAAAGATTTTGAGGTGTATTCTATAACTTCTCAGCAGCAGGATGGCTTTGGTAGCCAGTAGGTAGACAGTAATTGGACTGAAAATTGAACAGTAAGGTCATTTACTATGACAACACACAGCTTTGGTTGTGAGTGTGGAATATGGGTTTGTGCAGCAGATGTAAATTAGAATAAAAGTTTGCAAGCGGTCAGAGGCTTAAAGCAGCTCACATTTTGCCTACTTGTTCACTTCCGTGGAACAGGGGAGATGTAATGTCAGATCTGCTGGGAGCTCCTGGAAATTCTTAAACTATAGCCTTGAAATGAATTTGCATAGCTCCTGTTGAAATAACAAGGACATGCAAATATCAGTTTGAGATTTAGAAGTGTGCTATGCTTTTTGCTTTTCAGGTGGATAATGAGTCTCTTTTGGCCCATAGGGTGCGAATAGTAAGATATATAACGCAGAGAAGACAAGATCAAGCTAGGAGTGAGGTGAAGGTAGGGGAATTAGCTGAGCTTCTCAGGGCCCATGCTGTATAATTTAGGTCTAGTGTGCGTAAGGGACATGGCATAACCCTGGTGAAGACCTCAAAATGTTAAGTTCGGCAGTTAAGTGGATAGGGTTTTTTTAATGTCACTTAAAGCTGCTGCAAACGTAGTACACAATATGCACCTGGTGTCCAGATTCTGAAACAGAATGTGTCTCTCAAAAATTGTCAGTAAAATGTGTAAAAATTACTTCTATAACAAATAATCTTTGCCTATTGAAAGAATAAACTGCTCTTTACTTGGAATATCGAGCCCAGAAAAAGTATATTGAAAAAACAGGTATTATGTCATCTTGATACATGTTTTCATATATTGTTATAAACAAACTTACAGATCTTCTTCCTCTCCTAATTCCCTTAAGAAATAGTGTTATTAAGATGCTAGTGAGACTGCTGCGAAAAGAAAAGCAACACTGTGTGGGTTTTTTCCTCCCCCTTCATTTTTTCCTCTTGAGGAATATATTAGTGTAAAAGTAGTCTGCATTTTCTTTGTTTTTAAGCTTTAAGGTGTTACCAGTAAAGGCAGTGTGTGTTGGATACCACTTGCTAAGGGTTTTTTACGTTGCTTTTTCATACCCTTCCTAAATGCTGTGTCTCATTCTCTCATAGCATCTCAGCATTGTCACTGCTCTCCTGGCTCCCTGAGATCTTGTCCTTTCACTAGGTGTTTCTATTTAATCTGCTTAACTAATGCTTTCCAAAGGCATTGAAGCAGACAGATTTATTCCTTGACTTAAAATGTTAATACAGTTGAAATTCATCTCTGTGCAGGTTGTTTTTGTTGTTGTTGTTTCTGTGTTCTTCAGCAGATCTTCTTTGAAGGTAGTCACTTTCCTGCTCCTTTTATTTTACCTTTTTTTATTCTCCTTTTATATGAGCATTCAGTTAACTGGGGTCTTTATGTACTCCATCCCTACCAAAAAAAAAACAACTTCACACTAACGTTTTTTTGGACATTACATTTATGTCAACCTTTTTTTCTCACATGGTTATTGCTATGTTGTTCTGTTTTTCTTCAAAGAATTCAGTGATTTTTTTAAGTTTTTTTGGTAAGATTTCACATCTATAAGTATTTCAAAAGCGAATGTCAGTCTTATTTGTCAAAGTTAGCACATGAAAGATTTGTCTGAGCAGAGTCTGTTTATATCCCCTTTATGATTGATGAAGGGAAGCTCTGGAGTGTGTTTCAAGTACTTCAGGGCATAAGTAGATGCCTGGGTTAAGTCAGCTGATTTGCTTCTGAGTGTGTGTCTTTGACTGTAGAGGAAGCATTAAAGTATGTTATACCTGAGTTTAGTTGCATGTCTGCAATGCCAGGATCTTAAGTTATTTGAAATAGGCCTTTTTTTCCCTCCCTCTAGTGCAAACTGTCCTTTCTTACATGGATATAAAGTGAAAAGTTTCTGCATAGTTTGCTTTGGAAAATGTGATTTTTCAGAAATTATGTTGAAGTAGTTGAATAAACCTGTTGTCGACACCTTACAGCAAACACAAATAAACTGACCACAATCCTCTTCCTCACAGCAGCCACTGCTGACAACAAAACTGAAGAAGCTGGAGAGGAAAGAAGGGCTTCAGATGGTCCTAATACTAGAGAGAACATGGGTATTTTGGGGCAAAACAATAAGATTAATTTGGTTCTGTGAGGTTTTTTGTGGCTGTGGTATAGCCATTGACTTCTCAGCTTTCTGAAGTACCAGTATTATAAACAATTTATTTCTTTGTTATTTTTCCCCAGCAAATAACATAAGGCATATAACAGGCAAGACTCAGTCCAGCACCACATACCGTATTAAAGATTTGATTTTCACTTGTTCAGTTTTCAAGGGTTTTTCTACCTTGTTTGGATTTTTTTTGTCACTTTTCCATATCATACACGGTTTTTGGGTTTTTTTTAATCTGGCCTATTCCTCATAAGGAAATTTTCTTTATCAAGATCATTAAAAGAATCATATTTATTTATCATGTTTATCATGATAGTAGCCGTTGAAATCAGGCATTGCTCTTTTATTTAAACAAGAGAATGCATTTAGTTCTACTACTGATAAGGAGTTAAGAAAATGCTTCCACAGACAATTCAAGTTTGACTTTTAAAACAAGCTAACTGACTTTCTAGGCTTTTATTTGCCACTGAAATAACACTGACTGCAATATTTTCATACTAATTGCTTTTGCAGCTAATACCTGGTGTACTGATGTGCGATAATATAAAATGTAAAGGAAAATGTTTTCTTTTTCCCATGTACATGGTAGTTTATTAGAAAGAGTACCTGTGCAACCCATGTATGCCATTAGGAATAAATCATTAACATCGAGGTATTTTTGCAGATGCAGGGAGTAGTAGTTTTATTTTCTGTCGGAAGGTGACTGCTTAAAGGTCATTTCCCAAAACATACGTCAGGTTCTTTGGGGATGTATCCTTTAGCTTCATCTAATGTTTCATTGACTGTATAAGCATTAAACTCAGTGAGAATGACAGGCTGTAGTAAGTGGATCCCAGGTGGGCCTTGGGATCTGCAGAGCCAGCTGTTCCCCAGCTCCGATAACTCTTTAAGATTTGCAGATCCTTTTGCATCTGACATGGCATGCCAAGACTTTGTTACTGCCCAGTGCTCATGTTTTAAAGGAGAACAATTTAATAATATATTAACTGCTACATTTCCTTTGGGCTTTATCTGTGTGATGCCATTGAGTCACTGAGAAGTGTAAATACATGGAAGTTAGCAGAGGCACAGTCTTCAAGAAAGCCACAGCCTTTTATTTATTTTTTTTTCCTTTTTGTTGGAACTAAAGTCTCCTCTGAGAATTAATATTGGTTTACATTGTTATGAAAGAAAACATGTTCTCCTTTTTAAATTGTGTCTGAAGCCTGTTTTGAACTTGTTAACACCATGCCCTCCCAAAATAACAATAATTAACAATATAATGAGAATGTATTTTTCCTGTTTACATGTATTTTTAACTATTGATATTTTTTTCAACCTACTAACAGTATCAGCCTTTTCCAATGTCTTTCTCAGCATCCAGTGTGTACGTGTATCAGCTGTTCTTTCCCTTCAAATTCAGGAAACATTTTCTTGTCCATCACCTGTGTCTGTGTAATATGTTAGTGTAGCCTTCTGCCAAGCTGCTAAATCTCCTTAAGGCCACCTGCTCCACAGCTCTAGAAAAAACTTATGAAGGACTACTAGCAGTACTTTAGTATTTCCTGTCTAAGAGAAATCAAATTCTGTCTTCTGGTTCCCTGAGTAAATACAATGAAAAATAGCTAGAAATGGATCATTTTGACACTTGTTTCTTTAATCTCTACTGTCCACTCCTAGAAAATCAAAGCATAATGCAACCTTGTCTGTGCATACAGATTTATGATATCCATTTAAATATCAGTCCATATTTCCCCTTTCATATTTATAAGATTTATGACACAGAATTGCAGAACTTCAATATCACTATTTTCAGTAGTATTACTATCGTAAGTTAGAGTACTAGCTTATGATACTAGCAGTGAATTAGGACCTCTGCAGTAGGTATGGTTTGCTTAGATAAAGAAAATAATACAATGCTGTATTAAAAAAAACTAATAATTTTGTTTAGATATTTAATGTAAAGACCTCCAATAATAGAGATTTTTCTTGGAGGTAAGAAAGACTTTATTGCCTTTGTTTTATTAAAGATATATGACCTTGCAGAAGTTATTATAGGTTTAAAATATTGTCTCTAGAACTAAAAATTAAGAATAGTAAACAATTAAGAGAGGTTTTAAGCAAAGTAATTTTTTTATTGACATCAAATAAAAAGTTAGCTATTTGGATACTCATTCAATTCAGCAATAAAATACTAATTTGGGCAGAGACATCATACACTGCCTTCAGATACAGTTTTGCTTCATTCTTTATCCATTTGTATATAAGAAATAAAGATTGCCAGCTAAGGATTCCGAAGACTTTAATAAGTTTAGGCTGGAGGTGAGGAGAGAGTTGTTCACTGAGAGTCATTGTCTACTGGAATGGGCTGCCCAGGGAGGTGGTGGAGTCACCGTCCCTGGAGGTGTTCAAGGCGCGTTTGGACGTGGCACTTGGTGCCATGGTCTAGTCTTGAGGTCTGTGGTGACGGGTTGGGCTTGATGATCTTTGAGGTCTCTTCCACCCCTGGTGATACTGTGACTTTCTTTTTTACTGTTAGGACTCCACTTAAAGTCCATGGACAGACCAATAGGTATTGGGAAACAAGGGAACAATCCCACAGAAGCAAATAAATGTATGGGGGTTTAGGTTTGTGGAAATTGGTCAAAGAGTATCTGGACACCTGCAAATCTATGGTAAATAGTGTGGTAGAATACACTGATAGAAGTTAATCCTGATGTGACTGAGTTTTCCAACTCCCTAAAGTGTTCGCTCCCTCTCTCTGCATCCTGTATATTTGGGGATGATGCTGTGCAGATTTTCACATGCTATGTTACTGCTTTTATTTCTGTGTAATCACTAATACTTCATTACTAAAAAGCTGAGATAATGATTAAATGGTGCTTGCAGACTTTATGCTGGCTTTAGCATCAGGATATGATAATGTGAATTATTTTTCGTCTGTTCAGCAGCTTTTAGTCTCCGTGGAGGCTGAAAGCATTGTAAAAGCTTTTCATATCAGAAAAAAATGTAGACCAAACCTGATAAGGTATCACCATCCAACAGAACTGAATCCTGGTATAAAGACAGATATGTTATTTTCTTTAGATAAAGCGAATGAACAAGTCTTGCAGTTGAAAGACATTCAAAATTTCCATGAATAGGCTTAAGTTTTCCAGTGGAGGTTTAAAGGGTAGATCCAGTAGAAAAATAGTCTATGGAAGTGACTATTTCTGACCGAGCTGCTAGGAGCCTTATGTATGCTTACAGTGCAGTGTAGTAATGAAAATCATGATTTATACATCCTTTGGTCTTGTAACTTTTGAAGAGTTTTGCAATGCATTTTCAAAATTAAATAATTTTTTTTTTCTTAATTCTCTGTAGGTTCTCGGTTTACAAAACAACAATTGACGAGCACTCAAATGAAAATACAAAGCTGAAGTCATGACTCATTAATGTATTTGGTTTGTGTTCAAAGTTTAACACAAAATTTAATTCTTTTCCTTTGCAAATGAAATTTAGAAACCGCTGTTATCTTTTTTTTTTTTAATACTCTTCCAACTCTGTTGGAGCAAACATTACTTCACATGAGACTCCACCTACAAATGTTTCTCACATATGTACGTCCAAAAAGCCAAATATGAAGTGGTAACACAGTGTTAGAGATTGTTCCTTTGTGAACTTGAGGTCATTTTTAACTTCAGGCAAGTTTTTGGATGGAGCCTCATAAAAATATCAGCAGTTACTCATTTTCTGTTATTGGAATGGGCTATATTTAAGTAGAAAAATGTGGATAGAGGCTGAACTGTAAGAGGACTGCTGACTGATCAGATATTAGCTTCCCAGGTTAACTGTTGGACAGGCAGAAAAAGAACAGGAATAGTGAATGATTACTCTCAAATGTAGATGCGGCCCCAAATCTGAGGAAGATCAAACTTCCTCACTTGGCTTCGTAATAGTTGTAAATGAATCTCACCTTATTCAGTAGAAGACTTGTTAGTTTAGTAGACCTTAGATCACGTTCCTACCTTGAGGTAGCTGAACTCCTTTGCAATCCAATAATATTGAGAAAAAAAATTATGAAAGTATGATGTGTTTCTTTAAGAAACTATTTTTTTCTCTAGTTTGTTTTATCACCTATAATTGGTGTCAATAATGAGGCACTTCTGCATTCATTTAAAAAAAACAAGGCATGCACTACGATAAGCATTAACTAATGATATGCTCGGCTCTGTCTACATATAGTATTTTCATTGTCTCTTGAGGGAGAGATCAGTATACACTGAGCAACGTAATATATGACCTGGTTTTATTTATGTTGCAGCATCATAATACCATAAACCAAAGTTGTTCTTGTTTTGTCATTTTTAATAACATTCTGGTTTGATTTAGGTATGTTTAATTCTATTCGTTTCTGATCTGCAACTGGGCAGAAATGAAACTCCCTCATGAAAAAGAAATAACATTTATCAGTCAAGTACAGCCACCTCTGGGCCACTCAGCTTACCTACTCTACTACCACATTAGTTTCAGATAAAAAAAGTAATTAGTTCAATGCAGAAGAAGTATTACGAGAGAAAAAATACACTTGTAAAATGACAAATTCAGAAACCTTGTTTAAGATCTGTTTGCTGACTATTTAAAAGTATTTCAATTAATCTTCTGAGACAGGGTGGATGGAATGAGCCAGCAGGGTGCCCAGGTGTCCACGAGAGCAAATGGCTTCCTGGCCTGTATCAACAACAGTGTGGCCAGTATGACAAGGGAGGTTATTTTGCCTCTGCATTCAGACTGTATTCAGCACTGGTCACTGGTCAGGCCACACCTTGAGTTCTGCGTTCAGTTCTGGGCTCCTCAATTCAAGAGAGATGTTGAGGTACTGGAACGTGTCCAGAGAGGGGCAACAAAGCTGATGAGGGGCTTGGAGCACAGCCCTGTGAGGAGAGGCTGAGGGAGCTGCGGTTGTTTAGCCTGGAGAAGAGGAGGCTCAGGGGTGACCTCATGGCTGTCAACAACTACCTGAAAGGAGGTTGTAGCCAGGTGGGGGTTGGTCTCTTCTCTCAGGCAACCAACAACAGAATGAGGGGACACAGTCTCGAGTTGTGCCAGGGGAGGTACAGGCTGGATATTAGGAGGAAGTTCTTCACAAGGAGAGTGATTTGCCATTGGAATGGGCTGCCCAGGGAGGTGGTGGAGTTGCCATCCCTGGAGGTGTTCAAGAAAAGACTGAATGAGGCACTTGGTGCTATGGTCTAGTTGATTGGATAAGGCTGGGTGATAGGTTGGACTGGATGATCTTGGAGGTCTCTTCCAACCTGGCTGACTCTATGATTCTGTGAATACCTGCAGTAATGTCTAAGTGCTAGGCCTTTTGTGGCCTGTTTCTATGTTGAGAGATCTCAGAATGTTTCCTTGATTAAACTAATTAGAATTTCTGTCTTATACTGGCTAATAAATACTACTGGCACCTTATTAATAAACAGTGATAGTCAGTCAAGAAAAGCATCATTCCTAAGTAGGGATGCTAATTTCCAAAGCATAATTAGGTACCATGAAATTAATGAACAGACAATTGTACTTGAAGTCAAGCATGGCTGTATATTTTTCTCTCTGATTTGGGAGATTAACTCCTAGCATGTAAATAGGTGATATTAATTGTTGATTATTTTCTGTGTGTCTCTCACCACAGTGCGTCGTGGAATATTTGCTGGTATAGGAGTTTAACTAAGACTACAATGTCAACCCTAGCATGCACCTTGAAAAATTATTTGGTTGTGACAGAGGACGTGAGCAAAAGGTTTGAGTCTGCTTAGTTGGTGGCCTCTGAGGTCTTAATGGCCTCTAGCCCTATTAATCTTGGTATCAGTATGTACTCATTATATTGATAGGTTGTGGTGTTTTGGTTGGGTGGGTTGGGGGTTTTTTTGGGGTTGTTGTTGTTTGTTTGTTTGTGGGTTTTTTGTGAGATTTTTTGTTTGTTTGTTTTTTGGGGTTTTTTCTCTGTAAGAAAACAACAATACATTTATTTTGAAAATTAAATTGCAGAATAATCTCTTAGCAAGTCTTAAAGTTGCATCAACGTGATGGTTAATTTGGGCTGATCTGATTTTCAGAGCCTTTTATTTGTGTTTTGTTGATTAGTAAAAGCTTTATTTCAAGACACCTTACCACTTCTGTTTGGAAATGCATTTGTGAAAATTAAATTGATTCTTCATTGAGGAATGTTTTTTTTTCCCCCCGACTACAGATAAGGCAAATTGACCCAGAATATTCTGAAAGCATATGTAGTGAGTTGTCTGAATTCCTTAGCTGACTTCTCAGGTATTTTGCTAATGTGGCATTGATCAATCTGCAGATCCCAAAGTGCGGAGATGTGATAGCGGTATTGGCCTTACGATGCACTATGGACCAGGAAGATAAATTGTTTGGGTTGTCTTTTTGCAAGTTTAAGGTCACAATTCATTCATCTTGTTACACTGCTGTATCCCTTTAGTGGCTTCAGTTGCAGGATTAAATATTGAATGGTGGCAGATCATTCAATATATGGCTCTTCTACTTTGGCATTAGAAGGCTTTTCATGCTTAAAGTGGAACGATGTGCACACAGAATGCCAAAGGTAGTCGTGCTGATGATCTATTCTGTGAGATTAATCCCGCAACAACATTATCAGGCAATTCTTAACACATCGATTTATTCCTGATATGACACTTCTGAAACAAATGGATAAATGCTTGGCATGTACTCAGCATTCTAGGAGGGAGAATGTGGAATCGAACCCTCTACAGAAGAGGTCCATATTTAAAGTAAACCTATCAAAAGTTAGTGAGAAGAATTTTAAACTCTTAGACTGAAAGACATGGCCCCTCATGCAGAGCTGGTCTGTGAGAAACAAGGAGGAGGATTCTTCCCCAGAAACCAGATCACAGCCTGCAGATTCGCTGCATACCTTGTTTATCGTAATGGTCAGGCCGCTGTACTTTTCGAGTGGAAGAATGCTTCATGTTTCAATGCCTCTGGCATCCCTCTGAAAGGCTCCTTGGCACCACTGCAGGTCTCTGCTCCAGTACCACCAGGAAGGTGCAAGATTCCGTCAGACTTTTGCCTTTCTGCCCTTACAGTTAGCAAGCAAAGCATAGGCTATGCAAAGCTCTTGGGTTTCTGCACTGTTGAAAGGAGCAAGAGAATTTTGCCTCTAATGATTGTCACTTGTACAAACTGTATAAACACCTTCTGTGTTTTCAAAGAATATTATGTACAGGATGTGAAAAGCAGCAAAGCTATTGAAGAAGGGAGGTGCATTTGCAGATTTCATAGCTAGCATTATAATTGTAGTACAAAGCAGCAAAAGGAAGGAAATGAGTTGCTATTGATTGTTAGCTTTACTGCTGTTTTATATAAGGTTTCTAAATGAGCAGTTGTACTTCGTATGTTATGGTTCTTTTTGTTAATTCTGTCTGCAAGTTGAGAGAACCTCTGAATTTCAAAAGCATATGATTAACCTGAGTAAGAAAGAAGTAGCTCCGGAGCTGAAAATTTAGGTTTGCTTTTTGAAATTGCCTAATGATTAAATGTGTTACACATGAGTTGGGACAAAAGTGAGATCCAGTCTCAATCCTGCATCTGACTTGTGGACACAAAGAGATACTGGACACACCTCTCCATGTCCCAGCAAAAGCAGAAAGGGAGCACTGGAAACAGGAAACATCTCTACATCACAGGTCACAGTCTGAACTCCAAGCTCCCCTTCCTTTGCTGCAGGCTGCCCTTTATATGTAGCAGGCATGATGTATGAGCTATCCATTAGCTGGTTCAGCTGGCTGTCCTGGCTATGTTCTTTCTCAGCATCTTGTGAAGAAACTACCCCAGAAAAACTTCAGACACCCAGGTGTCTCATCTCACAAGGATTATTTGAGACTGCTGCGGTCTCAGTAGCAGTCATCCAGCATATGGAGGAGTGTGGTAAAAGTCCCACACAAGTCTGGTTAAAATTTGATTATGGAAGGAATAATGGTTTTAATAGAGATGGCTGACAGACCTGCCCAAGGATATCCAGTGTGGTAGTCTGTCAGAACACATGTTTTGAATGTCAGAAGCCTCAGGATGATTTCCTTCTGAATCGCTTTTGCCACATAGAAAGTATAAAAAGGGTTCTCTTGCTAGCTTGTTTGTGATAGAGTTTTTGCACGCCTGTAGGTGAAGCACACTTCTGGTGTACTTTACAAAACAGAAGTTATTGACTTGTTAAAGAGATAAGCTTAGAGATACTTAGTCTTGCATCTGGGAAAGAACAATCACATGTACCAGTGTAGGTTGGAGGCTGATCTGTTGGAGAACAGCTCTGGGGAAAAGGACCTGGGAGCCCTGGTAGACAACAGGATAACCATGAGCCAGCAATGTGCTCTTGTGGGTATGGTTAGTAGGTCAAGAGAGCTTCTCCTGCCCCTGTACTCTGCCCTGGTGAGGCCACATCCGGATTATTGTGTTCAGTTCTGGGCCCTTCAGTTCAAGGACAGGGAACTGCTCGAAAGAGTCCAGTGCAGAGCCACAAGGGTTACGAGAGTGGAACATGTTCCTTACAAGGAGAGACTGAGTGAGCTGGGGAGCTTTTTCATTGTGAAGGTGACAGAACACTGGAACAGGCCATAGAGGTTGTGGAGTCTCCCTTTCTATGGAGGCATTCAAACCCCACCTGGATGTGTTTCTGTGTGACCTACTCTAGGGGATCATGCTCTGGCAGGGTGGTTGGACTAGATGATATTTCAAGGTCCCTTCCAACCCCTAACATTCTGTGATTCTGTGAAACAAGCTGACTAGGAATATTAGCACAATTTTTTTTCCCTGAGGTTTAATCTCAACCATTATTTTTTGTTACCTTAAATATGAAAAATGTATGTGAGGCCAGGTTCTTAAATAAGTGCTTTCTACCATGTTGCACTTACAAATATTAAGATACATGGATTCTGATTGCCTACCTGACAAAATCTTACGTGGGTATGGTTAATATGTATATACAGCTACTGCTCATGTGCTAGTGTCTGTAAATACTCAGGCTAGCTAACAAGACTGTTGCTTTCTTTGCAGTTTATTCATCTACTTTAAACTGGCCAACTTAATAAATTTAGACTTTAAATGTTTGGTGAATTGAATGAGTTGAATTGAGACTTGAAACATTGATATTCAACATTTTTTTTTCTAATGCCAGTAAAATGCTTTTGTTGTATTCAACACCTTTTAAAGTTTGCTTTAAGCTACTAGTTCATTTCTAATGCTAGTATAATGAAAGCTTACTTGGCAGTGTTTTGTACTGGAAAATAGCATGTATAAAATGTCTTATGGCTGGTCATATGTGTGTTTGAAAAAGTAACTTCTGTGTGGATGTGATAGTTTTCTTAGTTATGAAAAACCGACATCCTTTTTCCTCCAAATGTGAAGACAAGTGAAATGATTACATCGAAAAACTTTTGTTAGTAGAATCCCAAATAGCCTTGAGCATAGAATTAAAACACATGTGTATTATTAGGAGTTTTTTCTTTAGCCAATCCCTCGTTTATACCAAGGAAACATTTTAATTCATTTGCCTGTTGCTGACATCGCGATACCATCAGTCAGCATGAAGTACGAGCAAAAGGCCCTTTCTGGGGCCAAATCCTGTTCCAGGATTTGTGCTGAAATGAGAGTCTGTTCCAGGATTTGTGATGAAATTTTTATACTATCTACCTATCACAGTGCAGGATTCCTTTTGATCTCATGGAGAATTACACATAAGATTCAACTGCAGAATATGTAGTAATTCAAACTCAAAAGAAAAATTTCTCCTTGGTATTTGAAATACATTTATGTTTAATATCTTCTGATACAATTAGGTCCCTCATGAGAACATTCTTAGATGACTACATGTGCTCCCTAAGTACATACTTCCCTGTAACACAGATTGAAGATAAATTGCTGCATAGGTGTCACAGTATAGACACCACAAATTATCATGAAATGTTCTTTTTTTTTTATTTTTGTCAAGCTGTTTCTCTTGGGCTTGAAAATGGAATAGAATCAATGAGAAAAGCAGCATGTTAAATTCTTAAATCTGCAGGGTGATTACAGGAAAAAAATTACATTAAAAGCTGGCTGGAATGGTTTTCCTTATTCAAAAAAGAAATCAAACTGCTTTCACTTAAATATTCATTTTTCTGGGTAGAAAGTGATTTAATCTGATCATTTCCTTTGTCTAGACTTTTTTTTAGCACTGTGAAAGCGATGATCTCATTATCACATGCTAGCTTTATTTCATGGTTTAATTTTTGTCTGTTAGGCTGGCATAAAATTAAAGATGCAGCTTCACAAGTGGAAAGCATCATCAACTTGAAGATGTGATTTCTGGGTATACGTATATATGTGTGTGTATTAAAAAAATATTTTATTTTTTTTTAAGTGAACCAGTGGTTCTCTGGTGGTAAGTAATGTATATGACTGGTGACAGGCAGCTTGCTGTATTGGCGAAGCAAAATGTTATAGCTAGAGCGTATGCAGGCTTCTGCTCTGCTGGTCTTGGAGTAAAGTACTCTCCCAGCTCAAAGGGGTTTAATTTGTTGGGGTTTTTTCCCCTTGATAGATTGTAGATAAAGCCATATGCAAGTTTCTTGCAAGATTCCTCTGAGACCCCTGGCTTTTTATGAATGGGAAAGATCATTTATAAATGTTTAACGTTGTAGTATTTTATTATTTTTCCCTTAGGGCAAGGTTGCTATGTTTTCTGTAAGGGACTGCCATCAGATTTTACAACCACACAGATTTAATGTTGTACATGTTACTTGGGTTTGGATAACTGAAGACACTATAGTGAAAAATATGTTGGACTTCGTTTCATGGAAGTCTTTCTTATGTGTATGTTGTATGAAGGTCAGAAGTCTTCAGTTCTAAGTTATCGATGCAGGGCAAATCTTTTGCCTAGCATGTGGGTTTCTAGAACCTAAAAACTGCCAAACAGTTTTCTCTGGCACATCTGATACTTCTCGGACAGACTGGTTTTGAAGTGAATCTTTGTTTGCACCATGGAGTCATATTGATGCCTGGTTTGGCCAATCAATTACACTTCCTATGTGTATTTGCTGCTCTTAGTTCTGGAATCTTACTCCTTTGGGTATAACATTAAGTAACTAGAATGTGCAGTGTGTTACAATCTGTTTTAAAGCATTAATATTAAGTAGAAGAATCTGTACCCAGGGAAAGTCCAGGACGTGAATGTGTACCATCTAAGTTCATTCATTATGGTACCATAAAACGTCAATTAGTAGATTTGAGAGTTAATAAATAAAACAACTCTGGGATCTGGTAGATTCAACATCAGGCACTGAAATTCCTCAAGCATTTCTTCCCTAGTGTAAAGCTCTAAAGGCAACTTAGATTTTATTAGTAAGGCTTGGTAGGAAAGTACATCCTTGTATTTGCATTATCAGTACACCCAGAACCCCCACACTGAGTCTTGCGCCAGGATAAGAGACATCATCCCCAATTACAAACCTGCCTCTCAGCATTTAAAGGCCTATCAGCAAAGTGATAGAAACAGTTTCTGAAGATTTTGGAAAAGCATGAGGGTAGGAAGAGTTATTACTGTGGAGTGTTTTTCATATTGGAAGGGAAATAAATCCATATTCCAAAGCAGATAATCAATGTGAACCCCAAAGGTATCAGCAACCGAGTCCTAGGCTGCATCAAGAGCAGTGTGGCCAACAGGGCAAGGGAGGTGGTTCTGCCACGTTACTCTGCTCTTGTCAGACCCCACCTGGAGTACTGTGTGCAGTTCTGGAACCCTCAGCACAGGAAGGACATGGAAGTGTTGGAGCGGGTCCAGAGGAGGGCCACAAAGATGATCAGAGGGCTGGAGCAGCTCTCCTGTGAGGACAGGCTGAGGGAGTTGGGGCTCTTCAACCTGGAGAAGAGAAGGCTTCGAGGGGACCTGATAGTAGCCTTCCAGTATCTGAAGGGGGCCTACAGGAAGGCTGGGGAAGGATTATTTACAAGGTCCTGCAATGACAGGACAAGGAGCAATGGGCTTAAACTGGCAGAGGGGAGATTTAGACTGGATGTTAGGAGGAAGTTCTTTACAGTAAGGGTGGTGAGACACTGGAACAGGTTGCCCAGGGAGGTTGTGGCTGCTCCCTCCCTGGAGGTGTTCAAGGCCAGATTGGATGAGGCCTTGAGTAACCTGTACTAGTGGGAGGTGTCCCTGCCTATGGCAGGGTGTTGGAACTATATGATCCTTGAGGTCCCTTCCAACCTTACCATTCTATGATTCTATGATTCTAAATGTATCCATGACTTGTGGTGTGTTTTAAATTTCTTTGATAAAAGAGGAAAACTAGATTGCTTGCAAAGTCCAAGGTGCAGGACTGCACTCCCACCTCAAAGTAACAAGTAACATGGGAGAGGAGGGAGAATGTGAAGTGGCTCACAGGCACACAACAATGTGGAACAAACTGGCAGTTCAAAATCACAAAATTTCCTCTTGAGATTTAGGATAGTTTATCTTAAAATAAAAGATGTGCTTGTCAGTGTCGCACAGCTTTTTTTAAGTGCCAGCTTCTCTGTAGAGTGTTCAGTGGCCCACAAGGCTTTAGATGTGCAGATTCATCTCAGTGTGTAGTGCTGGACACATGTTAGATAGCTCTACCATACTGGTATGGTAGCGCATAAGCATCTAATTCACGTTTTGCCTGCTCATAAATTGACCCATGCTGGTGGGTTTAGACTACACAATACCATATTTTCAGATGCTGCTTAATGCAATCTATTGGCCAAAGAGAAGTGAATCCACTGTTTCACAGTGGGGTATGTTATTTCACAGGGTAGTACAGTGGTTTCTTGTTAATTTGTTAGTGTTCTAAGACAAGTTGATTTATTGCAATAAAGGACATTTAATAGCTTCAGAAATATCAACCTTTCTTGTGTGAAATGTAGTAGTTCTTTTCTCTGAGAGGCTTCTCATTTTTTTTGTGTTGAAGTTCTGTAAATAACAGACAGCAGAAGACCAAGTTCTTGCAAATACTCACAAAGCATTATTCTGATGAGACATTCTGAAGCTAAATGATTTTGAGGCATTGCTTGTGGGTACTACTGGCAATGAGAATATAATGAGATCAAGAGGCAACTGTCAGCTGGCAAAGAAAGTAGTTTTATTCGAGAAAGTGTAAAAGAAGTGACAATATTTGATCAGGATGAAACTCTTTTCCTTTATCCTGTGCATTTTCCGTAGTTTGTTGCCATCTAGCAATAGGCTAGAAACAGTTCATTTTTCCCTTCAAATGCTTGAACTCCGCCTTGCACAATCAGATGCATTCCCATGCTGTTTTTCCTAGTAAGTATATTGATTGGACAGGATACATACAAACTGTTGTGGAGAATCTGTTAAATAGCTGTGCATATTGTCCCAAAAATAACATCATGTGCCTCCTAAATAAGGACAGCTGCCATTCATGAGCAGGGGCGTAATAAGATACGTGTATACATGCATGTATTTTGTGTGTGTTTTAAGATATCTCTGATTGTTCTAGCTTACAGTTCCTGTCTGGTTTCTTGTTAAAACCCTCAGCTGTCAGTATGGGCAAGTATACCGTGTGTTATTATATCAGAAATGCATCTTTGCTCTCTGTAGTGTTTGTTCATGTGCAGATGTTAATGAAGCTTCAGGCATATAGCAACCAGGCAAGTTTGTCCAATCCAAGTTTACCACTTTCTGCATGTTCATTGGTATGCTGTAAGAAGGCACATTAGGCATGGTTCTTCCTTAACACTCCCTTGCATGAGGTAGGATCTCCTTCAGGTCTGTTTTTGCAATTCTCTTTACTGAAAGTCAAGTTGTAATAAAACCGGCCAAGGTTTTCTCCTGTAGTTCTGCTGTTCCTACAATGTACCCCTCAGGACTGCTGAGTCCACTCAACACACTGTGGTTTTCAATTATGGTTTATAGATGACTTCTAAGGGACCCGGCCAAGATAACCAAGAAAATTGAGCTTGGCAAAATTACATTTGCTTCATCTTCACAGGAAAATTCTTAAGGCTCTTAAGGGGGAAAAAAAATAATAAAAAGGGCTGAAAACTGCACATCCTCTCTGAAAGTGGTATCATGATAGTTTAAAAATATCATGTGGCCTTCAGCCACCAGAATACATGAGCCTCTTGCAGGTGGGTAAAAAAGAACATCTTTGGTAAGTTATTAGAGTTACATTTATTACATAGTTTACAGGTTTCCTATATGAATTTATGTCGGACTGTAGTGATATTCTCTAGACATTCATTTGTTTTGAGTAGCACATTTGTGCATCTAGTGGCTTAAAATGAGACATTCTGTATCTGAAACATCTCCCTTGCCCTTTTCTTGGTCCGTGTTTCTGATTCTTAAAATGGTGTCTATAAGGACTGTGCTTCTGTCTCTAAACACTTGTATAACTGTTGTGTATGTAGTATCATGTTAATGGAACTGTGTATGTAGTATCATGTTACTGGAACAGGTTGCCCAGGGAGGTTGTGGATGCTCCCTCCCTGGATGTGTTCAAGGCCAGATTGGATGAGGCCTTGAGTAACCTGTACTAGTGGGAGGTGTCCCTGCCTATAGCAGGGGGTTGGAACTAGATGATCCTTGAGGTCCCTTCCAACCTTACCATTCTATGATTCTATGAATATATCCATTATGTGCTTCTAAACCATTGATGTGAACAGACTTTACAGGTACATAAAGCTAGAAGTAGTGGGTAGTGGAAGCGTTTCTGGTATTCACACTATGCAATGGTGTTTATACAGTGGCATTAACCAGAAGGGATTTCTTACCTCTGTAAGGGCTCGTAAATACATTGACACAAGTAAAGTTACTGATTTTTGAAAGCGCATTAAAACACAATCCCTACTTTAGAAATATTGTATAGTTTTGGGGTTTGGGTTTTTTTTCCAGTGAAGGGCCAGAAATCAGAACCAGACTGAAAGGAACTGCTGCTTTTCTCTTCGGCTTGAGCGATAGAGCACTCCAGTTACCAACTGTGCTTATTTTTTGCATTAACATTTGTGTGGCTGCAGCTAAGATTTGGTTCTGGATGGCCATGGAAATAAGCATCCAATATGCTGAGGTGGTATTGACTTATAACATGAGAAAGGTTACTTGGCCATTAGCTTTCACAGTTTTCCAGCTGTTCCCCAGGGGAATTACTCTTACAAAACCCAAGTATGTATTTTTGACAGTAAGGCTACAGGAAGTGCAGCTTGCAACTTATAGCAGACAGAGTTTTAGTATTTTGCCCTAGCAGTTTAGAAAACTCTAATATATTCCCAGAAATCCCTATGTGTAGCCAGAATACAATTCTCTTGTCTACAGAACACTACATCCACCAGCTGTCAGCCTGTGGGCCTGATTTGTTATGGCCTCAGCCTTTCTTTTGTCACTTGGGCCTGATCTGTCTTGCTCAGAAAGCCTCCTCATTCTGTAGCATCCAGTGTCTGTACCTGCTTACTTTTTAAGTCCCACCAGCACTGGTCACTGAAGATTCTGGCCCAGCATGCTCATGATGGTACCATTTATACGAGGGAATTACAAATGGAAAGATACCCTCAGCCACACTTGCTTACAACTATTGAAATAGCTGGGGAAAAATGGTCATTGTGAGACTATGTAAAGCACCAGGAGAGATACATGAGAAATTCCGAAGCATCATCCAAATGCCAGACCACTTCACAGCAGTTTAATTATAACATGAAATCATGTTGAAAGTTTTTTCCATGAACAAAATCTTTATTAAGTGAAATCTGATTTGATACAAAAGAACTCATAAATCATATTTTAAGATCTGTTCACTGTCAGAGACAGTAGATGCTTATACATTATACAAAATTATACCTTTATCCCCACCCCTTAAAGTATTTTTCAGCTAATTTTTTTTTCTAACTGGCTTTTCGTGCTTCTATTTTATTGTAGTTGAAGTTTAATATTTAAACTGCTTAACATGCTAATTGATTAGTAGATGGCCAGGCCCTGCTGCATATTTTTATCATGTAATTTTATAGACCTATCTGCACCTAGTTAATCTTTTTCCCTCGTAAACCAAATCAAATTTCCTATATATGAAGTACTTGCAGTTCCTTAAAGGCACAGATATCCACTGGGGATCTATATTCCCATTATGGTTGATGACTCTGGCACTTCTATTTTTATGTTGTATAGTCCTCTAGTCCATTGGGACTGAAGACATGTGAACTAGGGCATGAGGTGAAGAATTTTTCTTGCTGTTTCAGAAGTTAAGATCTCCAAAATCCGGATTTTGTATGCTTGTCAACTGAAATAGCTAGTCATTTGCTAAGTTGTCCCTTACTAAGAGTCAGGAGGCTTGGACATTGTGTACTGCTGAGTAGGAAAACCTTGTATCATGTACTCCACAGTCAGCCCAGTCTGGCAGAAAAGTTAGGGTCCTAAGGTGGATACAAGTCTGAGCATTGACAGGTATTAAGATGGTGCATTTCTCTCATCAGCACCAAGACACCGAGGGCAGTTTTGATGAGTGCAAACACTGCGATATCTGGTGATCCTTGCTTGGAGCAGCTTCTTCCTACTAGCAGTGCTGACATCTTGATTCAAAGAGGGAATGGGGACATAGATGCGTCTGGGCCATGAAATGATGTTTGGGAAGCTGTGGACATGAAGGGCACATTGTGTCAGCGCAGGGGATATGCCGCAGGATGGATGCAGTTCGTTTGGATGTGGGCAGAAAGCAGTGTGGGCACTTACAAGAAACTTTGGGGCTGTTGTGGTCTTGGGAAGCAAGAGATCAGACTCCTGTGATATGGGGGAATGACAGGAGGGCCATACGTGAATTGGGAACAATACGTACAATAGAGTGATAAAAGTGAGTTTATGCTGTTAAAATCTTATGTGGCTTTGAAAAAATGAGTGTACCTTCGACTTGGCCATCATGGCATTCTTTTTTTTTCCTTTTCTAATGCAGCTTTCTGGCCCTCAGGACAAGCAGGAAAAAAATCTTTAGTGTGTTGTTGGTTCGGTTTATGTTGTGTGTGTTTTTGAAGGATGTGGACGAGAAATCAGGAAGATGTATTTTAATGTTTTGATTTCATATTAATTTAGTGATTTATTCAGCTGGATTTGCTTTTGAAACTGGAAAGGATTGCTGTTTAACAACTTGGAAACATTACTCCTTTCCAGGTGTTATCAGGCTGTTAATTCCAGGCATGCACTTAGCAATTGCAGTAAACCTGAGTTGAACTGAAACCTGTTTTCCTTTACAAGAGCTCATCGCATTTTTTCAGGAAGCAAGTCAATGTGGAATAATTTTCATAACTTTCTACCCACTATTATATGTGTCTTAGGTCATAGATTTGCCCCGTTAATATGTCATGAATAGGGGAAGCAAGATACTAATCAGAAGGTTAAAGGTGGCTTGCTGAAATAGAACTTCATAAGCCAGACTTAATGTGAAAGGACAAAGAAAAGTACAGAAGAGGCAAAGAAGAGAGAACACCAACAGCTTTTCCTGACATCTGTGCAGTGAGGGTAGTGCCAGCCTTCATGTTCTTGGCTTATTTTGGTCCAGTGTGCCTTCTTTCAGCATACCAGAAACATTCCAGCACAGGGTACTTTGTGGGATGTTTGTCTGGGATCAAACATTTCTACAAGTCTGATTTGCATCTTTGTCACTATAATATTTGTAAATAAAATAAAAGTAGCAGTCTTTAAGAGGAACTAGTGAGAAAACAGGACTTATTTACACTGAGCAATGAAGAGTAGAAACGTCCCTGTTGTACTGACCTCAGCTGATAGATTTACATGCTACAAAGCAATGCTCTGCATGCAGCCTTGCCACTTCGAGTGCAAAATCTGTCTGCATCAGCCAGGAGCTTCACTTAGACTAACAGATCCTGTCAAGATGTATGGTATACTGCTAACATGCTTTGAAGTTTTGCAGCTCAGGGATACTCGCCTACTTGCCGGGTCAGGTATTTCAGCATCAGTATGTAGACATCCATCTTTAGATGTATAATTTGAAAAACGCCTCTCTCTCACAGAATCAGTAGCAAAGATGTTCAAGTAAGTTTTCTGTTAGGCACATTTGTTTTTTTTTTTTTCTAATTCTGCTGGTTTCTGAAAACAGGAAGTAATCAAGAAATTCAAGAATTGAGATGCTAGTTGCAGATTCTTATTATCTTTTCATTACTATAGTTATTTGCATATAGGTTATATCAAAATTATTGTTAATATCCCACAGATTTAACTGAGAAATGAGATGGTTTTCTGTAAAGAAAATCAATAAAAGCTAGCATATAAATACTGAGATAGAATAAACAATAAAAGATTTTCTTATTAGCACCCACGTAGCTAGTGTCTGTTTTTCCAGTCATTAACATCATCACATGCTTTGTGAAAAAAAAGTGTTGTAAAACAATCCACAACCTTTCAACTCATTTCTTTCATGTCATTTCATTCAAATTAAACCTGTTTGACATTGTCCAAGTTAACAAGTTGCTCTTCCATTCAGCACCTAGTGATGGCAAAGCTATAAACCAACATCTTGTCCAGAAGGATTGAAGACCTCATTAAGTATTTTTGGTGAGAGTTAACAGATCTCCAAATTAACCTTTCTTAAAGAAAAAAGAAAAAAAAGGGGGGGAAAAAAAAAAAAAAGGAAAGAAAGATAGTAAAGGTCAGCCTTTCTGTACAACAAAGTTCGCTGACCACAGAGATTTTCAAGCCTAATGGCACATTTGCCTGCACGGTTGTCTCTTCATTTCGGCAGTGATCTGTTTGATGCCAGCAAGGAATGCTAAGACTGTCTGAAACGTGTTAACATGTATATTTTTTTTAAAAAAAAAAAGATTAAAAAAAATTAATCTTAAAGCCAGAAATTAGGAGAAAATATATTTACATTCTTTTCCAACAGCAGTAAATTATTATATTCATGTGAAACAACTTCTGTTAATAACTTGCACGTCTCTCCGTTCACTTGCCTGCTCTTCAACTAGCAATGCATCTTCCATTGTGATTGACTTACTCTGTTAGAAAACTAACTACTAATTTCACTAATAAGTAAATACAAATAAATAGATTTTGACAGTTGCAGAAAGACTACATAAGAAAGCAGTATCTTGCTTGAACATGGACTCTTCTGTAAACAAAAACTAAGCCCGTATATCCTGATAGTCATAATGATATTCAGGTATGTCTGATGATGTAGGGAATATTTACTTTAAGCACATTACTTTTTCACTGCAGGGTATAGAAGCTAATGCACTTCCAAGAGAAATCAAAAGTGTAATTCATCTACATTATACATAAAAGACAAATGACAGACATTTCCAAAATTTGCCAGTGGGAATGCCTATAAAGAAAAAGATTTCATCAAATAAAGGCAGCAAAAGTAGCTAAAACCAAAAATCCTAAGAGTACAAATAACATTTAATAATAACATTATTACAACACTATTTGACTTAGAGTGTGTCTTGTAGAGAACTAAAATCCAATTAGAAAATATGTCAAGTAATAGAGAGTGCAGTGTGCAAATATTTGTAGCAAGGCACAAGACTGTTTATGTATTGCATTGGTTAAAATTACTGCTACACTGAATCATTTTTTCTTTTCTTGTTGTTTTTGTTTTAGTTAATGCAATGTAACAAATAATATGCTTCCTCTGAAGAAGTGCATTGTATGGTCAAGGTGGGTTCTTCCTTTTGTCACTACCTAGTAGAACATGTTAGCACTACTTAAAGTATCTGGGAATTGCTCCCAAAAACCCACTCCATGTTGAACTTGATTGAGCATCTATATGGTGTAAAATTACACCAGGGGACAATGTGTCTTGCTAAGAATCTATCTATGATATCTAAGCAGGAAAAAAAATTGCATTTTCATGGGGACTTCAATGGAGAGATAATGTTCTGTATGTTTTATGCTGTCAGCGCTAAAATGACTCTGACATTTAAAAAATCATAGATAACTACAATGTTGGTGCAGTAAATTCTTTATGAAACATTATACTGATGGCTAAAAAAAGAAGGAAAAAATCACAGTTAATGTTGGCTTAGGTGAGTGAACAGATTAATATGACTTTGTTAAATAGAGGAAAATGAAAACCAGGAAATACTCTCTGTTAAAACTATAATGTAAAATCTCTCTCAGTAAATTGAAACACCATTTTAGAAACACTAAAAAATACTCAAATCTAAACTCTGGCTTTTTAAAGTTTGTGCTGAAAACTGCCTTAGAAAACAAAAAGTGCTGTTAAACAAATCAGTTTAAGCAGATGTGTATTGAAAAACAACTGAAGGAGCATAATTTGATGTTAGCGACTATGTATCAGCTAAGAAATTTAGGAAACTGAAGGGGCAGGAAGATAAATTAGGGAGAAATCCATGGCCAATATGTTTGGTGGGTTTGGTTGTGGTTTTTTTTCTTACTTTAGTGGGGCAGATGTTGGGCTCGTTGTGGTCGTTAGAATGAAAAGGAATGAAAGGAATCCTAACAATGTTAACCAGATCTAGACAGAAATAGAAGAATTCCCCAGAGTAAGGCAGAAAATGGTGAAGTACTCAATAAATATTTCTCTTCGCTATTTGGATGAAGGAAGAGGAGGCAAAGAGGGCAGATCATATGATAAAATACTTTTTCTATGGAAATACTAAATTGTAGCAATTAACACTGGATGTTTTCAGGCACTGCAGCCTTGTAACTTCATTTAGGAGTGCAAAAGTATGTAGTGAAATAACAGGTAAACATAAAGAAGATNGGGAGGGAGCATCCACAACCTCCCTGGGCAACCTGTTCCAGTGCCTCACCACCCTTACTGTAAAGAACGTCCTCCTAACATCCAGTCTAAATCTTCCCTCTGCCAGTTTAAGCCCATTACCCCTTGTCCTGTCATTGCAGGACCTTGTAAATAATCCCTCCGCAACCCTCCTGTAGGCCCCCTTCAGATACTGGAAGGCTGTTATCAGGTCCCCTCGAAGCCTCCTCTTCTCCAGGCTGAAGAGCCCCAACTCCCTCAGCCTGTCCTCACAGGAGAGCTGCTCCAGCCCTCTGATCATCTTTGTGGCCCTCCTCTGGACCCGCTCCAACACTTCCATGTCCTTCCTGTGCTGAGGGTTCCGGAACTGCACGCAGTACTCCAGGTGGGGTCTGACGAGAGCAGAGCAAAGGGGCCCTGCTGGCCACACTTCTCTTGATGCCAGTTTATAGTAAAGTTCCGCTAAGAGTACTAAAAGAGCTGCCTGAAGAACTCTTGCAGTTGTTAGTGCTGAATTCTATAAAGTTGTCTGACACTGGAAAACTTCTAAAAATGAAAGTGAGATAGTGCTGTTCCTTGTGCTTTACAAATAATAACAAGGTGTAATTTTACAAGACTTACTATTTTGCTGGCAGAATAACCAAATGATGCAGGAGGAATCATTCACGTGAATTTTCACATTTCACGTTCAGTGGCATCTTAGCATCAACTAAGATGCACTACCCACTGAAGCCATCTCCATGGTTTTATAGAAGATTTTCAATTTCCAGAAATTTTAATCATCATATTTTCAAAAAAAAAAAAACTAAGTTAAACCAGAAAAAACGTAACTAGTGGTAGTTCTGTGGCCAGTGTTCTGTGTGCTTCTGTCATGTCTTTGAGTCTGACTTTCACTTCTAGCATGCGAGATGTGGAAGACCATAAATCTTGGCAGGTTTATGCCATATTATAATTGTGGTGTTTATTTTTAAATCCTTATGAACAAAGATACTAGGAGACTTCTGTAATTTCTATTTAATTTCCAGCAGCTGTCTGTAGGCTGATTTTTTTTTTCAAGACATAGTTAGAATAATTGATATAAAGCACTGAGGAATGTGATACTTCAGACCATCTGCAAAATGGTGGTCTTACAATAAAAATGAAATGAACAAAAGAAGGACTAGGTACTCACTGTATTAATCTTTTTCTTCTCTGTCTATGATCTTTTCTCTTTTACCTGTAATAGAGCTCTAACCTTTAAATGTTCTCTGAGTTGAACAATTTTTCATGATCCAACTGTCTCAGGATTGTTTTACTTCAGCTAACTGTTTCTTTTTATTCACTGTTGGGTGTTCTTTTTTATAGCTGTTTATGTGATTTAATTCTGTGCCAGACAGGGGTTAATAAATCATTATTTGAATAAGTATAAAATTATTCCAATTGAATAAATGAAGATGATCTTATTAGAAAAAGAAAACAATCTTAAGGCCAATGTTTTTCTCCAAGAAATAGCTGTTAGTTTTCCATACTCTCTCCCAGTAAAATACAAACACACCAAATCTGTTTCAAAATACTATTTAAAAAAAAAAAGTTTAAGTCTATTGATGTTTTCTTGATCAGTTGATGTAGCATTTTCCCCCCTACATTGTTAAAATGGAAAATACTGTTTAAGGATGAGACTTCATACCATAGGTAGCCAAGCCACTATCCATATGCATCAGAAGGGAGTGTGATCCCATCCCACTTGACTCCAGCCAGATGCTGTAGCCATTTCTTATGCAGACTTAGCTGTTAATTACATAGACACAATGCATGTCATTTCACTGGATGATCCAGGGCTGATGATTGATGCTAGTGTGCACTGCACTGGTACTGTCTTGATCCTGAGTCCTGCCATGCAGTGGCTGCTATTTCTTTGTGTTGGGGCAGATTTTTATCCAATTTCTTTATAATTTAGTTGAGGCTATAAAGCCAGCAGAGTATTGTTCCCTGCTTCTCTCTCCATTCTCTCTACCTTCCCATTTCTTTGGATAGTTTCCTGAAGATTCAGTAGCTTAAGCTTGTTGCCTGCAGAGTCAAACAGCATAGTTAACACAACACAGGACGCAAGGTTTGGAGAAGCTGGGTGTAATTGTAGCACTATTAAATATTTTAAAGTCAACATTAATGGAACTGTATCCTAACCCTGAAAAAAATCACATCACCAACCACTTGAACCAACTCACCTTGCAGTTGCACAGGCTGATGTAACAGGAGGGGGAGGAGTGCTGCAGGCAGGAATCCATGCCTTCAAGGGGTGGGAAGTGGGGCCTCCTCTTTTGGCAGACTTAGGCTGGCATAGCTGTAATGTGAAACTGCTTAAGGTTTATTGAAAAATCTGAAAGTGTCTGATTCAGTTTTACATCATCTAATTTGTGCTCAAGTGCACTTTCACATCACTCGGTGCAGTTTGTATTTACATTACAAAATTATTTGTGAAGCAGAGAAATTAAGAAATTAATTCAAACACAGAATTTAAAAGTTCAGATAGGATTTTCCGTAAGTAATTAACCTGACAAAATATGTAATTAAAAATTAATGTACACTTATTTTGCATCCCGGTAAGTGTGCCTAAGATCCCTGTACTCCCTCTCATAGTATGCTTAGCTTGTTGTACTTCTCTAACTTACTTAACCTCACTTTCCTAAGAAGGCACACGCCATAACAGGTGTTGGCTGATCACTTATTTGTTCCACTTGTATTTTTCCAGACTTCAGAAATCAGGTCTCAGGTTAGAGTGAAGAGGTAGATGTTACCATTTTCCCCTAGTGCTTGGATCAGGCAGGTAAGGGCCATCAAGCAGGAGGAAAGAGGGTAGTTATGTCAGACATAAGTTATTTCTGCTCCAGAATGTCATTTATTTCTTTACTGATTCTCTTTTATGTCTGTTTAATCATTGCTCACGTATTTCAGAATGATACCTTTTTGTCCTCAAGCTTTCTTAGTATTGCTGATGTCCACATAGGCTGTGTCCCTGTATGTGTGACCAGTGCACAGGACTTCCCAAGTTTTGTTCACTGAAATGTGCAGGAGTTGATCTGCTTCAGGTAAAACTGACAGTATCAGAGCGGATCTGAGGAAAAGCAGCTCAATCTGTTAGCTCATTTATTCTGACTGTGGTTATCATTGTCAAGATATACTATGAGTGACTGAGTTCAGTCTCATCTGATACAATGGGGCTTTCTGAACAGGTTATCCAGAAAGATTATTTTATTAGAGAGGGTGAATTGCATAGACTCATTGGAAGCTGCATTTTTTTGCTTCCTGTTAAGGAAGCTTTTAATGATCAACTATCAATACTTAAAATTGTAGTTTTCCATATTTCCATCTCCTTGTCGTTAGGCAGATACTGCAACGCTTACTGTGGAGTACACTGTGAGTGATCCTGTATACATTGACGAGTTGAGTCAGTGCTGCATCATCTGAAAGCAGCTGTGGGATTTGTGAAATTGATCAAAGTTGCTTTGTTTCCTTTATTGTTCATCATACAAATTTGAGAACAGAAGGAATATGTGTTAGTAATTATAATTTTATTTTTAGTTATCTGGAACTGCAGGCCCAGGTTTAGAAATTAATGATCAATATGATGTTAAAATATGAATGTTACTTTACAACTGAGAACAAATAGTGTGGCAAATAAAAAGTAAATTTGTTCGAAGAGCTTTACTGGTGGGTCTGTGGAGTGCAGATGTGCACTGAGTCCTGCACTTAAAAGGTACTTACTCTCCAGAGCCCTACTAAAGAAATAATGATGAGAATTATTTATTCTTTCTAGTTTTACTTAAGGCACAATTACCTATATTTTACCTGAAAGCATCCTTGCCTAGTTTTGACACTGTGGTTGGAAAACCAAATGTTCTAGCTCTATGTTCTTGAGAATTAAATCATTCCGCTTATCTTAAGTCCAAAATCCAAAATGAATCAATACAAAATCAGTAAGTTTAAATTAGTGATATAAAATATGATGCAGCTAGTGATCAATTTTTGTTCCAGTCTACAATAGCAAACAAATAAAGATACTGCTACAAATACAGCCTTTCCTTTCACAATTTCAAAATTAAATATTATTGCTTTATACATTTGATTATCTGCAGAAGTGTTAAACTGATGTATAGTCATAACCTATGCAACTGTTTGCATTGTTAATCTGAGGACTTCATAGTGGTAAGACTCTGCCAGTTAGTCTGTGCACCACGTGAAGGCTTCAGGTGAACTCGGATCCTCCTTATCTTGTCATGGAGCATTTAGGAGGGAATAGGGAAATCCAAGCTCAGCCTGTGAGCTCAGCAGCAAGCTGCTGTAGCATGTCCAGCAAAACTGCACTGTCTTCCTATTTTCTCTGGATCCTGTATTCGCTTACCTCTGCCTAAGGCCTGAGCCAGAAAAACTACAGAAGTGTTTCTGCCCTTGCCATGAGGTTAGCACACCTATCACACATACCTTTTCATGTGATAGGAATTCTCTGCTAGTAGTAAATTGCTCAAGTACATTTCAGGTAGCAGAAGAGAACAGAAAAAGATAAAGTAATTCAGTCAGGAAAGGAAGTACAGCTGTCTCTGAAAGCAAGCAGAGTTCCCTTTATACTTGGCTATATATGGGTATTCCTGGACTCTGGAAATAAATGCTATCAATATATGTACAGAAATATTGCAGTATGACTAACTCTCTCCTCTTTCTCTCTCTCTCTCTCTCTCTTTTAATGTGTGTATGTGTGGGATGGTGTTTTATTTGGCAAGATACTTTAAAAAGAAACGGTAATTTGGGGGTGAGAAACAGTGATTCAGCTAAGAGCCCTTTCCTCTTCTAGTTACAAAATACAGCAAACCGAGAATATGGAAATGCGTAAAGCCAGAGTTGGAAGGGATTTCTGGAGCTCATCTGGCCCAGCTTTCTGTTGAAGTCACTGCCTTAGACAATCAAGGGCAACATCTCAAGCACAAACTGAAATAATTTTCACCAAACGAGATCCCACTTCTTGTTTGGGCAACTTAGTAAATATTTGTTATTATAGTGAATTAATTTTTAATATCCAGACAGAATATCCCCTGAAACAGCTTGGATTCATTGGCTCTTGCCCTGTCGTCATGCATCCTTGTGAAAAAACTATCTCTGTCTTCTCTATAACCACTTTTTAGGCATTGGGAGACTGTCATTAGGTTCTTCTGAGCCTCCCCTTCCCTAGGCTGCATGAATCCCTCCTTCCAGCCTTTCTTCATGTGGCAAATTCTGCAATATTTTGATCATTCTGGTGGATCTCCACTGCACTCTCTGCAGTTTAAGCTGAAGGGACCAAATTCATGATGTTTTTCTACAGTCATCACCTTGAAAGTATTTTAAGAGGGCAATGACTATAGCATTGAGAAACTTGGCTGTTTAGTGCTACACCATGTATAGATTATTTAAACTTCAGATTTGTGTAATCTTTGTATATGTCCTAAACAAGCTATGAGGTTGTATTTATTTTATTTAAAGACATTTATGTTTTGGTGCGATGTTTAGCAGACTGGAAGCATTTTAATTAGTTATGTCTGTGCTTTCTGCTCTGGACTTTATACACTATGGGTGCTAGGGTTTAGAGGGGTGGGAGGGATACATGTTTGTTTGGTTTTTCTTTTTTTTTGTTTTTTAATTAAGGAAAAGCAAAGAATTATAATTTGTTCTCTTCCGGTTCTGACAGTGCAAAACCACAGTTTCACCACTGCACAATGAGTGGTGGTTTTAAATAATCAACTATGTAATTGAACACGTTTTGAAGCACGAACATTGGGGGTTCAGTAGGTTGCATGCTGGAGCTGAACTGCAATCCCAGAAGTCATACAAAAGATTCTGTTCAAGGAAATCCAGCAAACAAAATTGTGCTAGCGTCTTAAGACAATGACTGACAGCATTTGTATTTGTGCTGGTTTGAGGCTAATTGGAATATTTTAATAGAGAAATTTACACTATAG
>VWZE01024400.1:105958-116324 GCA_013396675.1 Eubucco bourcierii | reverse complement strand
CCCCCCAAACGTTGAAACTGCTTTTGCCTCAGGGTAGTTCAGGAGATCTATCAGTGTCTGGTTTGTTTACTTTGGTGTAGGAGAGTTTTAAATAGAATGTGACCCTTGTACTGGATGTTAGTATGAGTGTTATCAAAAAGGCAAAGAATACTGATAGATTTCAGCCGATAAATTCTTATGCCAGGCTTTAGAGTATAGTAGTTTTAGATAAGGTATTGAAATCATGTAGTTACATGCCAAAGCACTCTCCATCTACCTAAGCTCCTGTGTAAGGTGGATAGTGACAGATCCCTTTCTTTTATACAGAGAACTGAGAACCACAACCAGTTGAACACGTTGTGGATTAAGTTCACTGCATGTTTGTTGTAGTCACTGTAGGAGCCATTCTGTCCTTGCATAGTCCTTGGAGTACTTTTCTCAGTGTCTGTGGTCCTTCTGCAGGAAGCACTGACTTCTGGGAAACCTCAGAAGAACTTCTGGGAGGCCACATGAGTAGGGAAAAAAAATAAAAGTTCAAACACCTACAGTCTAAGATTCTGGTATACTGTATTTAAGGGCTTGTCTCAAAATGAAATGTCTGTATCACTACTCTGTTCTTCAAGACAGGTCTCTGTTAGTGACTTTCTATCTCCTCCTGGCAAACCTATCACAAAGGTAGTTAGACAAGATGAGAAAGGACAGCTCAAGGTGAGGAGTAGTGAAGGGGAGAGAAGGGGACAAAAGTTCGTCTTTCACTGGTCATGCCTAGATAGATAGATGACTGAAGTGTCTATGCATAGATCATCCTAACTGTAGAAAAAAAGTGCTTGGGTCTCTGGATGGTGGACACAGATGTGTGAATAACTTATCAAAAGTGGATTGTGACATTAAACGTGGCATAGAGATCTTTCTTGTAATAAAAGCAATATTTTTGTGTACGTTTTCCGTGCAATTTTAGAAACAGACTTTTTTCCATAGCTTTCTACTAGTTTGACCCCAATTCCATCAACTACTAAGCAAATGCAGAGATGGGTGTTTCAACTCTAATGAAGCATAGGCATCCCCAGCGAATGGGAAGGAGAGAAAAGTGATGGTGAAGTATGGAAACTTGCAGATTCTTGAGGAAGGGCTGGCAGTGCTTCCTGCATTATAATAGATGGCAGGGCAAGCTAAGGCAAGTTGTGTGCTTGTGGGGAAATACTTAAGGAAACACTTCTGTAGAAAGCAGCGTGGACTCATCAAGACACATTGCAATGTTTTATCTGCCTTTTTACCAATATTAAGGGCAACTTCTATACAATTTATTATACCCAGGACATTTGCAATAAAAGCTGCATTTTTACTGAGTGTTTTTCTTATCTTTGAATCATTCTTCAGCAGCCACATCTCCAGCCATCTCAGATCCAATCAGGCTGGCATTTTAAATTCTAAATGTACCTCCAGTCTTCCATGTAGGTTTTCATTTAACCTTTCACTTTACATACTTTGCTTTTACAGTTTAAGTCACATGGTGGATAGGAAGAAGTGAGATGACAGGGAAACCCTTTCCTGTGACTTATGCTGATTCCCAAAACCTCCTGTGTCATGCCATTGGCTTTTGTGTGCCCTCGGTATAATACATACACCAGATTTAGTTTGTTTATTTGCCTTAAGAAATAGTTTTAATACCAAGTATTCTACTACTTGCATACATTTTAAGGGCTCTTGTACAGGAGATTTCTGTTAGCCTTTGAATTCCTTCTCTTGGCAAATAACATTGGAGCTTGCAAATCTGGCAATGCTTGTGGGAAGGTCTTTAGTGAAACTGATTTTTAGTGAAATCATTTAGCTGATAGAATTAGGAAATGATCGTGATAAAGTTGGCTGCTGCAAAAATAGCAACTGAAAGACAGAGCCAAACTCCATGATTTTTGAAGCTGTTTAATATCTGTGCAGTGGCATGATGAGCAGAGAAGATGTAGTGGGAATAAAGCTTTAGGGACTATTACACATGATAACTTCTGCATAATACACTTGAATTGGTTGTGGGAATTCACAAGGCAGGAATTATAAAATCTGCAGTTATTGTATTTCCAGAAAGCCCCACCCACAACTTTATATAAAATTAGTTAGATGGGGTTCAGAAATTCGGTTGGGAAAATCTTTCACAAGCATGATTACAGGGAATTTAGTAATTCAGTTAATCAGAAAGCTTGGAAAGGTTTGCTATAAAAAATAGCTTTGCCACACTTACGACCAAAGGCAGCCTGGAGCCCTAGGGAACGTCTGCGCTACTCACGGCGGTGCAGTAGGAATTTGGAGATAGTCCCTTGGCTCCTTGTCGGCAGTCTTTCGCGGCAGCGCCTTGCAGTGCAGATCGTGGGACAGCACAGGGTAAAGTTTAGACTGCTCGCAGTCTAGCCACAATTACGGCAGAGGCAGGTCCCTTCAACAGGCAGGTAGGATCTGACGGTCCAACACTGGCAGTCCATGGCTAGCAGTCCCTTGCTAGCAGTCCGTGGCTGGCAGTCCTTCTTAAAGCCCTCTCAAAGTCCGATGTAGCAGTCTCCTCAAAGTCTGACTAAATAATGTGCCCCATTGCCATCTATTTATATGCTGGGGCGATTTGCTCTCCCCCCTTCAAGCCTGCGGGGGTGGGGTAAGGTATTTGGCACCTACTTCAGAGGTGGTTCTTAAAGGCAGAACAGCTTCACACTCCATTCCACTCCATTCGAACCTCTGGTGGGGCAGGGACGTGGGTGTGCCCCACCACAACACTGTGTTCTAGAAACCCGTGTGACGGTTAGCCTTGCTCAAAGTAAGTTGAGCCTGAGTAGCATTTGTAAAACTGCACTACTCATGGCTCTTTGCACGAACTTAACGTGAACAGGCTCACTAAAATGTTGTGAGTGCACCAAAAAATCCTAAAGTATAAATAAAAGGAAGGAAGAAATGCATTCTTCCCCTCTTAAGTAACTGCTAGCTTTAAATTCTTGATTGTGTCTGCACCTTGTTTCTCAATAAGCCATATCTGCTGGCATCGAGTAAAATTATTTCACTAGCTGCTTGGTATGTTGGCAAACGTAAGTCTTCTGTGTTGAATGTGGAAAATGATCACCTGCTCTCTAGGAGAATTAATATACAATAAATCACTTCAAGTTGTACTATAAATGCAATTGTAGATGCACTACAGCACTTAGTCTTGTGCCTAACAACCCACCTATCACCAGGCATTCATCATCTGCTGAACGTGTACCACAGGAAAGTTTGTTCATGCAAGCAGTTTTGAGTGCACTTAAATTGTATATAAACCATATCTTTACAGTTTACAAATACATCTTTTTTGTTTCTTTTGCATGCAAAAGGTGGCAAGCTGTCTACTTAAAATGCATTTCAGGCTGCTGGATTTTTTTACATAAACCCAAGTTAATATTTTGGAAAGCATTTATTCTATTTTAAATGTATGATTTTTTTAGAACCACTTTGTATATAAACCACTTGCAGGGATATGGCTCACACCAGGTGTCAAGAGTAGTGTGAAATAATTTTTATGCCACCTTTCCAAGGCAATAAATGTCATATAAGCATACACAAGTGCAGATAGAGTACTTTTAGATCAACATTCTCAAACTGTATGTTAGAAATCTGCTTGACAGACTTACCCAAAGGATGACACTTCTTTTCTCCACAGTAGCAACTGTGTAAAAAGAAAATTTGCTCTGGTGGTTGGAGTTTTTTTCTTTTTTCTTTTTTTTTTCCCCAAGGAGTATGATGTGAAGGGCGGGAGGGAAAGCTGTGATTAGGAGAAAAGAAATGGTTTATTTCGGGGCGGGCGGGGGGGGGGAAGAAATTTCTGACCAAAATGATACAGCAAGTTTTCAGCCATCTACCCTGCAATAAAAAGACAAAATACAGGATGAAGGACGGCAACAGCTGAACTCACAGTCCCAGCCACATAGTTTTGTCATGTCATGAGCGGTACAATATTTATTACAAGAACTATGTGAAGTATTTTTTGTAGGAATCACACGGATATTGATTTTGTGCGCCTTTAAAAGCTGTCATTTTGGAGTAGTACCTTGAATAGTTTTTTTAGAGATTATCAGAATACAAGTTAAGCTTTACTACAAGTGTGAGATTCCAGCTTTGTCATTAAGAAGAGCAGAGTGTTTTTTTCCTAGAGCTTATTCTCTTATACTGATAGGATTGCTCTGCTGGTGGTCTTCCTCACTTCCAAGAGCTTCACAATAGGGTAGTTGTTTTTCTTTTCACAAAAGCCAATTCTGTTTGTCAGACCTCTATACAAAACATTTTATTCTAAATGTATTGTTTCAAATGGTGTAGTTATGAGATGTCCTGTATCTGACAAGTTTACATACCAAACTGCCCTCTCTTTCCAGTTACTTTGTATCGCTTTCATTTGCAGTAAATATCTTTGTCTCTGACAAAAGTGCCAATCTTTAATTAAAAATGCTTTTAAATTTTAAATCAGTAATCCAGATGGATTTAGAGCTGTGGACCCAAGTATTAAATGTAAATCAAAACTTAGTCACTTGGAAGCTACTTATGAAGATTAAGACACACAGTCTCCAGTCTGGAGCATTAGCTGTGCAAGCAACTGCTGCTTTGCCTTCTTTTCCAGATAAAAGCCAGTGAGTAGCAGCTGATGATAGAAGTTGATGAAAAATGAGAAAGTGATACGAAAAATTAAGGGCAAAAGGTGCCACAACTGTGCATGTTTCAGAATCTTCAATAATTCACTCCAGGATCCTAAAGTCTTGTGATGCACTGAAGTGAGTCTTGAAAGATACAAACAGGATTTAAATTCGTAGAGTTCAGTTAAAAGAGATGTAAGTTGGATATTTCTTTCTTCAGTGAAGAATTTGAACTTTTTCATCAAATGCTATTGCCTTTTCCTCTAAAGCTAGGTTAAATGACCTGAAAACATCAGAGCATTATTTTTTGTTTCCTCTCACTACAATTATTCATATAGCAGTTCTTCTGAAATAAATAGGATTAACTTTTTTTTTTTTTTCCCCCTCCAGAAGGGAGAGAATGGGGGTATTTTTTTTAAAAACCTCATCTAATCTCCCTGAACTTTCATGAAAATGTCTTCCTTCCCATCACTTAGCAGTACTATGAGATAAGGAAAACATGTATGCTTTGTGTTTCCAAGAACTATGTTAATCATTCAAAGCATATGTGCCCTTTTTCTCTGGTCCCTGACTGGTACTGTCTATACTACGTTCAAATGTAGGAATGTATTAGTGCAAAAGTAACAAAAACTACAGATACTGTTACATAAAATATTTACCATGTTTTTACCTTGCCTGATGCTGCATAGAGCTCACTGGGAAATTTGTCAAAGAGCAGAGGAATGTTATTTACATTAATATGTTAATCTACAGGACTCAAAAATTACAGTGCAAACATAACACTGGGTGCTTCTTAGAGAAAAACAAACAAACCATACTAACCTGCTTTATTATCCACTTACATTCAAGAAAAATGTCATAATTCAATCATTTTTTGAAAGAACTATATTTTTTTGCTTGCTCTACCCCAATTTTATCTACTTGCTTACAATTTCCACTCATATTTTTAGTGAAACTCTACCTGAAACTGCAAAATACTTAATATGCTCTTTGAAAGGGGTTATGAAAAATAGTTAGGCTTTATCTATTTGAATAAAAAAGAAAAAAATAAATTTGCTGTTTCCATACTTGAACACTTAATGTGCAACCTCATCATGGTCTTGCTCTGTTCTCATTTAAATCAGCATCATTACCACATGAAAAAATGTCTCATCTTAGTCTTTACATGTGAGAAAAATCTACTCTCTCAATGCTTAAGAACTATGTGTAAATATATTTGAGCACATGTGCTTTCACATGGGAACACATTACACTACTAATCTTGTTGATACCAGATAGTATTCTTAAGACTTACTTCTAGAAAAGGTTTTACCTTTTTTAAATATAAATCCAGCAGGAACTGGAAAGCTAAATTATAAATATTTTACTTAATTGATTAAGTCTGTTTCGTAAAATAGAGAAAAGAATCTTTCTTTTTTTTTTTTAATCATGAATTATACTTTATCTGACAAAATCTTTCTCTTAGGCAGTGTTTGAATTTCATAGCTTAATACCCTGGGTTTTTTGTAGGGTTGTAAGGAGGGGGGAAAAAAAAAAAAATTAAAAATGTTCCTAAGTGATGTACTGATGCTGAGTGATTTGAGCTTCTAGGCAGATGCTCCATTCATGCTGATTTGTAGTGTACAGTATTTTGTTAAAGTACACCTACCCTTTCAGTAGAAGCAGCTGTAACGTTAATTAAGTATTTATGATAGGATGTCTTAACAGGGCACTTAGGCTTGTACTATTCAAATAGGTGAATTAGTAGTTGTCTAAAAAGGTGTTTGTCTCCTTTTAATAAATCTCCCTAGTCATCATTAATGTTGATAAATAGCTGAAATTATTATCTTGATGATAAAAAAAAAGGTTCACCAATTAGGGTAGACCTCAGAAGGCTATCTGGCACATCATGTTTTCCCTCTCCCGTGGTGCTGTTTTTGTGGTATTGACAGAGTCAGCTTTGTGTCTCTATTTGCCATATTTAAAATGGGCATAATAAAGTTTTCTACTTGGGCATAATGGCACTCAGAGAAGATAACAGTAAGGACCAAATCATTGTGTTCTGCAAGCAGCACAGCTGCTTGTGCCTGGAATACTCTATTCTAATGAATACCCAGAGTCACCTCCAGTGTAACCTCTGAAGTCCTCCAGGCATCTGCTTAAACTGATGGAATTACCAATGTGACACTTCTCTGTGTTAAAACTTGTTTAACAGAGAGTGAATGTAGCTTTTTGTTACTACCTTTAAATTCCTAAAAACCCAGCACAAATTCAAACACTGATATAAAAACTAATTGTAATTAAGATGCAATAGCCCTCCCTCCTCAAACTAGCCAGTTTGAAAGCTGAAACAAAGCCTTGCCTCCAAGAACCATCCGCATTCACAATTCTCCCCTGTTTTCATACACTCTGGAAAAATACGAACTATGCAATATGCTATGAATGCCATAAAATTTGAGCTCCTCTGGATGAGAGAAGAGGAATCAGTTCCAAAAGCTTTGAGTTCCCACAAAGAACATCCTGTTAACAGTTCCTTGCCCTTTTCTACCAGCAAGGCCCCAGCTCAGTTGTTTTCACTGATCTAAATTGTGCCAATATGACAGAAAGAGTGGGAGAGAAAAAGAGAAATTCTTTCACTTATGTCAAGGCCAGCTGTATGGTACCTTTCAGTCCTTTAAAAAAAGATAAGCTTTCAAGTGACCCTGCCAGTGACCTGAAAAGGCCACTGTGACTTCAGTTCAGCAGGGGATGAGTCTCTCTTGCCGGTGAAAAGCAGCTTCCAGTAAGGAGAGCAGAAGTGGCTACCGTAGTGATAAATGTACCTGCAGATAGCTGCATGGATTAACACAGCTCTAATTTATTCCACATTAAGAAAAAGGGCTATAATGAGTTATTAATAAAGACAGACTAAAAATGGGTTCAAATTCAATGGTTAATATGCTGCATTAATTTACTGTAATAATCCTTCTGACCAAAAAAATTTGGGGGGGGGGAAGTGCTTCTCTCTCTTCCTATTAAGGAAACATACATGCTTCTCTGCCTCCCACCTCCCCACAAGGTTTTGTTTGATCTTTCTACTATTTGGGCATAAGCAATGTTGTCATAAAGCATGGCATCTGTGATGGAATTTGTTTTGCTCTCATTTGTCTACTCCATATAAATATTTTCCTAAGCAAACATCTATGTTTTAGATGTCTTTAGTGTTGCACCTAATAGATTTCATAAATCATTTGTGCTGGCATTAATGGGACAGTGGAGTCACAGCATACAGGAAATCAAAGCAAAGGAAAATTCCGTTGCAGCTGGCTGAAAATGGAGGGAAGATTCACTGCAGTGACATCAACATATGTTCCTGGATGGAGGAGCCAGGTCAAGGAAGGTCAGCACTGGCATAATTAACAGAGGCAGAATCTTACTTTTTTGATGCACTGTAATCCTCATATAGTGAATGCACAGAGTAGAAAAAGGGCACAGAAGGTACAGGAGAGTGGTGACAAGGTAGATTCCTTTTGGGAAGAGGGATTGTCTAAATACCTCTTGCCTTCCATACTGTCTTGCTCTTGGAGGACCCAATATCCTGTTTCCTGCACAAGTTCATGGCAGTCTTCTGTAAAGGGAGTGCAATTACAGGTACCCTCTGAGCACAGTAATTCTCTAAAGAGCTCTACACGAGCTGACTCCAAAGCACTCTGTTCCCATTCTCTTTCTTTCAAGATCTGTAACCATATATGCCTGAATTAATTACCTACTCACTAGATTTCTCAGTGGCAGAAAGTGTTTATCCATAGATACTTCATTTAAGTAGTTTGGAAAATAGTATCTTGGAAGAAACACGGAGAATACGCGTTGCTGTAGAATTGCTAGAGACTTGCTTCTTTAACTGACTACATTAGTTCATGATTTCATTTCATGCGGCTTTTCTTAGCTGGTCTTGCAGCTCTCACAGTTAGGAATCTGTCCAGAATGTGAACTTCAAAAAGTTTCCAATTGTAGCTACTAAACCTCACCCTCACCTCCTGAAGCTTGAGCAAAGTCTAAGTCAATGGTGACTGTGTTACAGTTTCTCCTTTGTGCTAAGTCGTGTGCAAAGCTATCCTGAAGAGCTTCAATTCAAGATACAGTATTGGAGGTTATTGCTTCGGGATTTTTTTCAGTATTTTTCCCCATTGCCAGCCAAGACTGCCCTCATCAGGACCTCAGTGCTTAGCTCCTTGTTTTCCCCCATTTCACTGTATTCTACCATTTCAGTCTGTAGTCTTCATTTCTCTAGGAAGTTGCAAATGAGCAGTAATTGTGTGAGCTTTTTTGAATATTATTAACTTTCTTATGAATAATACATCTAAAATACGTGCTTTTATTGTAGCCCTCTACGGAACAGTGTTGAAACATATTCTGGAATGGTATTATCTTCCCTGGATGTATTGTGTAGCTATTAACAATATCTTGATCTGATGTTTGGCAAAATGACTTCTGGGTAGCTGCTGTGATAACTTGGCCTGTATCAATTCTTATAATGGGGTGAGGGAGAGCTAAGCAAAGGCCCAAAGTTGGGGGGGGAGGGAATTGAGAAGTTTTGTAGGAGTTACTACATAACACTGTGCTTTTGAAGGCAACTCAGAAGGTTCCTTGTGTAGCAGTTAGGACTGAAGTTGGAAATCTCATTCCCAGAAACCTTTTAAAGGAGTTCCATGTTCCCTAGGAGGTAATTATTAAAAAGCTTTTGGGGTTTTTTTTTGGTATTTTTAATCTTGGTTTTGTACTAAAGATAGCAGTACTAACTTCAAGCTTGCTTACCAGCTGAAAACAGGATATTTTTACTTTGAGTGCATTTGTATCTGCATGTTTCGTAGGCATCTAGTTGTTCTGCTTCTCTGTAGTATTTCAGAAATTAGTGGTGAATAATGGGAATACTATAGGTTGTGTCTTTTCCTAGCTTTATCTGGTGCAGCTCTGATGTATAATGCAGTGCACCTGATTGTGTATCCAGTCAGATTGGGCTGCAGCTCCAAAGGCTTCATTAGTAGCAGACTTAAATCGTGAATTGTCGAGTGTTTTGAAGGAAGTCGAGTTAGTTAATATTCACGCCCGTGCGGGTGGGACGCAAAGCGATCTCCTCAGGTGGGGAGGGGAGGGGGAGGTGTTTCTGTTTTAAGCAAAGCACAGGTGCTGCGTGATGAGAGGGTCGGTTCCGACACCAGTGCGCTAAGACCTGCGCTTCGGCCAGGCCCTGCTTCAGGAGGGTTTCCCCTGCCCGCGAGGGAATCGCCACTCTTGTGCTTACTGACGGGAATGAGGCGTCTGCGGCCGAACGCCAAGCCACCTCTTGTAAGTACCGACTTCAGCTCGCTTCCTTACGTGCTTTACAGACTCTGGCGACAAATTGTGTGGGAAGGCGCAGATGAAGTTGATTTTGTGTCAGTGAAAATCTCTGTTTTGCGATGAGTCGCTGCCGGCCGCACGGCAACGCAGAGCTGCTCCACGCTTGCCTGTGCGCCGCGTAGCCGACCTCAGCCCAGCCGAACCGACGCCGCTGCACAGGCGGCTTTGCTCGTTTTCCCGCGCTTGCTGGGAACGATCCTTCCGCCTTTCCCTTAAGATCCTGGCCTCCAGCTGTAAGCATTCACGCCTGTCTCCCGGCGAACCGACCGCCGCGGCCCCGAAAGGGTTACGTGGTGCCAGGCCCGGCCCCCGCTCCTCGCCGGGGAGTAAACACCGCCGCCTCAGCCTATCGCGGCGGTTCGCTGCGCGGGGCCGGGGGCGATCAGGGCTCCGTC
>VWZE01024400.1:34980-105907 GCA_013396675.1 Eubucco bourcierii | reverse complement strand
GGGGGCGAGAGGCGGCGCTGGCTGGTTCCGCAGCTCTGGCAGCCGCGGGCTGCGAGTCTGGTGTTTGTGGTATTGCTAAGCGGAGAGGCAGCTGCTGGTCTTCTGCTTCTGCCTCGCTGCTCAAAGAGCCTGCCCCGGTGTCTGGCCGGGATGCGGTAGGGTACATTTGCGAAATCGGAGGTGTAGGCAAGAAGTTTTTGCTTAATTTGCAATTAGGGTGCTGCATCTCTCTGTGTAGTACAAGCCTTTGAGCTCTCTCACCGTTATGCTTCTAGAATGGGGAAAATACAAAGTACCTCTAATTATTACACTTGTTGGAGGCTGCGATACCAACCATTCTGGGGGAAAGTGGGAGAGACCGCTCGAGTTCAAAAGTCTAAAATGAAAAATGAAACTTTATAACAATGCAAAATACGAAGATAAAGGTATGAAAAAAATCGGGTTCATTTCTAAAGGATTGTGAAATCTTTCATTTAATGCTCAGTGTAATCTTTTAACATTTATATGGGCACCTGAAGAAAAAGAAAACCTAAGACAGAGCTGTGTTGTGGAAAGTACAGTGCTGCTGAGAGCAGTCACATTTCTCTCTGCTAGCTCTTTCTCTTTTGTATACCTAATGATACATAGAGAGAATACAGCTGTGTCACAAAGTCATTCTATATTCTTAAAGCTTAGTATAATCAAATTCATTGCCTAAAGATGAGGTAGTTGAAGATTTGATCCTTTTTCACTGAAGTGGAAATACTTTCAGTAATTGAAAGCAGATTTCGCGTCTGGAGTTGTATAGGCCAAGATTTTCATTTTTGAAACAAACCTTTTGTTCCCCAGCCTTAAATATTTCAGTGAGCCATCCAGAGACCTCTGTTTGCTAATTACTAGAGTAGACTGTAAGGAAGGATTGGAGGGGAGAAAGCTTAGAAAGGTATATCCACAATTAAATTCACTTAAAATGGTAACGTCTGTATTCCAGTACGTGAACATACCATTGCAGTTTTTGTGCCCACTGCGTTTTAGTTTCCTTGTTAATTCATGTGAACCTGAATTTGAACTAAGCATCTGTCTGAAAAGTGTTTTGCTTTTAATAGTGCATATTCACTTCTCTTTAGATCATTTGCCATGTTGTATTTAACAAAATATGTGCTGAACTTTGAAGATTTGGGGAAATACTGATCTGCACCAGCACACAAACCTGACACTTCGTGGTGATAGCTCCCTTTTGTTAACTTTGAGCCTGTTTTTTGGCCATTACTGTGGAGAGCTTTCAGAAACCTTGCCTTTTGATATTTTCAGCAATGAAGAGAGAAACTTGCTATGTGAACTACCGAACCCTCAGACAAAGACTGGGCTGCTGTCGTTCTGTTTATTACTAGCCTTGAAGGTAGAGAACAATGGAGGGAGAGGAAGGGACGTACCTTCTTTGCTAAGCGCTCTAATCCACAGAACAAATTCACTAGAAATGGGTGGAAAAATCATTAAATGTGGCAAAAGTACATCTTCTGTTAGAAGTATTAATTACTTAATAGACAGAACGATCTGATTGCCTGGTGTTAAATACAGGCTGTTACTAAGATAAGGATTTGTTCATTTGCATAATGGTACTAAATAGGCCAGGTTTCTTTTCCCAAACTTCCTGGTGTTCACAGAGCTGACACAGTTCACTTTGCTCTCTTTCTTTTAAAAGTTAAATCTTTCCATAAATCTTCAGTAAGTTCAGCTTTAAATATTTAAGTAAAGTGTGAGAAGGGTAAGTGTTCAAACCAGAACAGAAAATCTAGATTGCCATTGTATTCATCCATCAGATTTGGGCTCAAAACTGCCAGGCAACTCAATAGCTACAAATAAAATATGGCAGAACTTTCTGATTAATCACTCTGCAACTCTGTGTGGAGAATAGACTCATGTATGTCACAGTATAGAGTTTCTTATTTTTGTTTTCTTTAAGGACATAGAAATCTATGTTACAAGAAACTTCTGTAAAAGCAGAAGTACTACCAAAAAAAAAAAAAACCACAACAACCCAACATTTAACATTTAAATGGTTCTTTTGCAATAGAATTGAGAACAGGAGAAGTACTACATTCCATGCAATATGGGATAATATTTTTTTATTTCCTTTAGAAGAAAACCAACTGATGTGGTAGCTGTCTGAAAAAATCTGGTACTTGATGCTCTAAAAATTGTTAAATATTATGTTGGGTATATGTCTGTTTCAAAGGTTCACAATAAGAATGCTGCTAAGCGCTCATCAGTGTATGATACAGACAGATCCAACTTAATTTCTTTTGGGGCATAATCTTAAATCTCCATAGATGCACGTCAGGCATATAACACATTTGCTTATCAGATCATTTCAATAATTTGGTAATTATGAGATCAGACTTTCCAACTTTCTCTAACTTGTTTTGTACCCTAATTCACTCATTGAACTAAACAAGAGGGGGGAAAAAAAGGTCATAATATGTACAGTTTGTACAGTGTAGGCACTATATTGTTTTCCAAAGGAGAAAATGTTTGCTTTCCTATCTCTTCTGTATGTCTACAAAGATCTTATTGCTGGTTATGTCATTCCAAATGTAGCTGTCAACTTCACCCTATGTGGGTCTGATAGACTTTCCTCAAGACATGGTTACAGATTTACGCATTTCAAAATAAAAAGAGAGTTTCCATATTTTCAGAGATGTATGGAGAGATGATGCTGTGATCTTGTAACCTTGGTCTAAAGATGTATACATCTTTTAGGTTTGAACTTGAAGATTTTTATACAAAATAAATTGGGACAAAATAAAGGAACTGTAGTAATAAAATGCTTCTGTAGTTTTCCAACATCAGAAATTTCCTTTAAAAATTAAGGACAAATGGGAAAAATGACACTTGTGTCCCTTTAGAAAGCTTCACCTGTGTTAAGCTCTGAAAAGGAGAAGTAGGTGGTTGAATTATTCTGAACGAACGGGAGAGAGTCATTCACCTTCTTTCCCTAAGATTGAAATAATTGAATGTACAATTATGCAGGAAAACATCTCAGAACTTTGGGAGAGTAGAAGCAAGGTGTGTTGTCTTCTTTTGGCCCTGGCTAGGGCAGCCATTTATTCAAACCTGAAATACAAATAATAATTTTGTGTAAACTGCTCTAAAGTAGGTAGTTTATGAAGCAAGCCATTTAAATATAAGAAAGTGCTAGAGTTCTTAATATCTAGAGACCATATATCATTCCACTAGGATCCACATGGGGAAACAAAACGCAGAGTTGCAATTTTGAGACCTAACTCAGAGTGAAAGGTTTGTTTATGACTTGCTATCTCCAGCAGGAAGGATTTAGTATAGCAAAAGCATATGAATCATTGCAAACTTTTTGTGTTCAGTGTGGTAATCAGTGACAGCAGAAGCACTGGATTTTTTGGTTGGTTTGGTCGGGTTTTGGGTTTTTTGTATAGGGTAGTAGAAAATATCTTTATCCTAGGTTTAAATTCTGGTGTATTCAGAATTCAGGAGTTGAGTCTGGATTAAAAAATATTACAGGAAAAGATATGGCCAAATACCTGAATACTTCAAAATTTGGACAAACTATGTCTACACTTCAGAGTATTGGTGGCCTGGCAGAATGGCAAGGGCAGATACTGTTGTCATCTCTGAGTATCTATGTTATGATAAAACTGATTAAATAAGTGTAACAGGGCAGATATTGTTGTCATCTCTGGAGGTCTGTGTTGTGATAGAACTGATTGAATACATGTAACAGGTTTTTCATCCATACTGTATTGTCTGTGGTAAGGGATCAACGATTTCTGCAGTACCAGTAAGCTTCCATACCTAGTATCACGTCAACAGTTTTATCTTTTTGATGCTATTTGCTGTCCTGCCTCTTTGTGGCACTTGCAAAGGAGTCAGACCTATATAACAGTATTTCTAAGATATGTAAAAGAAAAACAGATTTAGAAAAGGAGGGGGAGATTAAAATTAGATCTCTTGCATGCAACTACAAGAACATCTAGCTGCTTTGCCTGACTTTTTTATTCTTTTTATCCTATTTCAGTTGTTAGTAGTCCAAATGCTATTGACATGGTTTGGGTTTTTTTTTTTTTTTTTTTCTCTTGATACAAAGAATTAGTGTCCTGGAGACTGCTTTGGGATACTAGAGAATAAATTAATAAAAGTTAAAGTAGAAAGTAACTGTTACTATAGAATGGTAATACTTGGTCATTTTTCATAATGAGAAAGTATTACCTGAAGCTTTCAAATTGTCATAACTGCCAAAATTATTTTAAAACTACTTTAATTTACATTTCTAGTATAGTTGCTGACCACACACAAATTAAAAGGAAAAAAAAATGGAAATGCTTTTATTAGAGCAGCTCTTGGTTTAATCTTATAGTCATACTTTTTCATAAAACATTACAGTACCCACATATAAAAAATTTGCAGCTGACTATCTGCAGAAATTTCAGAGTCTGGTGGGGTTTTGTTTTGGTTCTTTTTCTTTTTCTTTTTTTTTTTTTTTTCAGAATGTTTTTCCTCATTAGTCAGAAACTGCATTAAAGAAAAGACTGTTGTCCAGGGAGTTGTAAAAAGTAGCCTGGAAAACCTATTATGTTCTTTCTTTAAATAAAACAGAATTGCCTTATGTAACAAAGTTAACTTTGTTAACCTTTTATAATTATTTAACCATTATTTCATTTTACCCCCTGCTTAAACATTGTACATTAATGCAGTAGACACCTGGCTGTGCTCCTAAAAGTTTATTTGTCTTCCAATTCCTGTGATAGTAGGGGGCAGTATATCTCCTTAATTATCTTTGTTCAGGGAAATGTTGAAAGGCCAGGGTAGTTAAACAAGGCCATTTGGATTTGCAGTAAGGTCGAAGTCAGATGCAAGGAAAGTGGTTAAATGCATTATCATCTTATTGAGCACATCATCAGTGAAGTGACCTTGATGGAGGTGGAAAAAGCTATTTGGCTATTTTATGACAACCACCTCTCTGATGGCTTTATTCCTGCCAGAGAGTACTTCAAATAGCTTTATCACAGTCTCCTCTTGCTTTGAAATCTGATTTTTCTTAATTACAGATAACATGTTAGAGTCTGAACGTTGACATGAACTTTTCCGATAATGGCAAATTTTAGTACTTAAGAGTTTATCCTTTGGCTTGGGAGATACAGAGGAGATATCTCTAAACTGAATATTAAGGTGACCTTATGTTGACTATTACATACCTGCCTTTAATGAATAGTAATTTGTTTTCTATTAATGCAAACTTTAGTTCTACTACTTTTGAAAGTATTTTTAAGTTACCTGAGCACAGGGAAGCCAAATTCCATCCTTAGCAGCAGGGGCACTATTTGTTTTAACATGTGTCTGTGTTTTTAAAAGATATTCAAACCGTGGGTGTCTTCTGGCCACTGGGAACAAGTAGTTTAGAAAACGTGTAACTAATGCTTACATTCCTCTGTCACTTGTGCTTTCTAATACCAGTCAATACTGGTGCCTTAAAGGCTTACAAAAGTAAAGTTTTGGCTATTGCACATTGATTTAAATATTTAATCAAAGTACTCTCATCTGTCCATCTTTCCCTCCCTCCTTTTTAACTCTCTTTTCTCATTCAAAAATGGTTTCCTTATTTGGTGTAAAATTATGCTGATTTGGACCAGCATCATCTTAGGTTTCTGGCTTTGAAAATACCTCAATGCTAGTTATACTTTTTATAGTTCTCTCTATAGAGAGTCCCATTTCTTGCAAAAAGAAATACATATTACTTGTATTAGTGTAGTGTGCAGTGTGGATTTTATACCTTTTGTTCCTAAGTTTTGATTAAACATTGCCATTTCAAAGGTAGATATATTTAACTTCCACTTTGTGACCAGTGATCTCTTACTCTTCAGTATATAGGTGATCTCGTAAGGAGGCGGCAGGCTGGTTCTTCTCACTACCAACTTTGTCTTTTTTCTCACAGTTTATATAGCAGTAAGAAACTGATTACCTCTGGGTACACAGTACTTTTGTGATACCTTTTATTTCAGTCAGGATTTTAAGGTTGCCAACTGCCAGCAGTGTTATAATGTGGTCTTTAGCTCTGGGTTGTAGAGTCAGAGTGTGTACTCAGCATGAAATATTATCCAGATGGAGAGAGAATCTCCTTTTTCACTCATGCAGATTGCCTTTGTTGGTCAACTTGCTTATATGGTGGAAGTGCCCTTCGCCTTTGTAGTATAAAGAGGTTTCTTATATTTTGTTCAATTATTCTGGCTTCCTCATCAGCACTCTCCTGGTACATAGCAAATATGTCCTGCAAAGTGAAAGGGTTATCTGTATATCTGTGTTTCGATGTGTCCATGCAGAAGGCAGAACATACAGAAACAATTTGAAAATGGAATTCTTCCACCTTCATCCGTCTAACTCACTTTTTCATCACGCAACTCCAGGAAGGTCACTGCACATACATACCTGTCTGTTATGTTGTAATGATACTAAATCTTAAGATCTCTCCCATCAACCAGGAGACAAACAGTGAGCTGATGGATCTTGTGCTGAAGAGGTTCTCACTGTTCCTTGAGAAGTGTGCCAAAAGCACTGTCATTATTTGAGTCTTTTTAGAAGTACCAGTAAGAGTTTCATTTCCTCCCCCATCTTTGTTTTCTTTGCTTCTTCATTGACTGTTTTTGTTTTTGGAACTGGGTGCGTATTTCATTGCCAGGAGAATTTTTAACAGCTGTTCTTTCTTAAGAACATACGATAAGATTCATGGCATTAAGTAGGGCATCTTCAGAATATTTCCAATCTTCTTACTCTGCAAACCCTGCTGCTCTTCATTTGTGCAAGATCCCAGTATTATTATGTTTTGTTTTTTTTTCCCCCCAAAGGTCAAAAATTCTTAGACTTTTCAGACAATCACTTCTTTGGCTGTATGGCTGTAAACCTTTCTCCCCAGATGATTCTCGCCCCCCCCCCCAGTGGAATTTGGGTAGTATTTCCAGTTACTCCTCAGCAGCTCTGCCAGCTTTTCATAGTAGAGACGTGTGTTATTTACCAATTCTCTTTTCTTATTCCTACCCTCCAGCTTTTACATTACCACCTCATCCTGGTTCTTTCTGCCTAATCCTAATTTACTGCTGATCAGAACTATGGCAGTAGACTAGTTACATGAGGTTAAAAAAAAAAAAAAAAAAGGAAAGAGTAAAAACCTTCATCAGACAAACTTAGATTTTAACCTTTGAGGTGGTTGGTTTTGCCTGCAGTGATTTTGGTGGAAGTGGCTAGAACTGTATATTCTTCATCTCACTTGTATATTGTCTTTGTTTCCTGTAGTGCAATTGTACCCCATAAAATAACAGTCTGAGTAAACAAAATAAAATCAGTCTGAGTATTTGTTTTCTCTCTGCATGCTTAGAACAGAGTTTATGCTAGAATCTAGTTTTTCATTTTTTCCCCTGTCTTTTTGCATGCAGTTTTTAATGTGAGTGGGATTTCCACATGTATTCTTGTGCCAAACGTGACTGGTATTAATGTCATGTGATAGGCTACACAGGTGTCTTTACCAAGAAACATGAAAGACTGTGGGTCTTACTTTCACATGCTCTGGATTTCTGTAGTTCTGTGGAAGTAGGTTTATTTGGTACAGTCTGTATAGAAATTATAATCTTTATTAATGTGATTTTTAGCCTGACCTGTGTTAGTCTGAAACAGCATATTGCATGTGTGTACATTTGTGTTTTAGCCAAGAGAAAAGAGCTAATGTCCCACTTGTCTTGATGGCTATGACACAGTGACTCCCCAGTGTTGTACCTGATTGCTGCCAGAAACTATTAAACTAGAACTCAGTAGGTAAAAGGCTTTGGATGTTGATAAACACAGAAGCCTGGCAAAGTGTGGTACTTGAGGAATGCTAGAAGACAGCATCAGTTCTGTCTGTCTGCTGAGGACTGCTAGCAGCTGTAGCATGGTGTGCTGCTGGTCAGCGGCTGTAGCCATGAGGCATTCCCTCCTTTCTCCTATTTCCCAAATCTGATGTGGTGGAAGAAAGCATTGAAGAAAGAGAGAAGAGACCAGCCAGGTGCCTTTCGTTTCCACTGTAGAGAGCAAAATTAGATTGTAGAGGAAGCGAGCTAGAAGCATAGTTGTTATCAACATGGAGCAAGCCAAGGTCTGGTTCTTGACTGCCATGACACAAAGGTCGCTGATGTGCATATGCCCTTCCCTGGATTGGGTGGATGTTGCTCCGGAGAGCAGTGGTTTTCAGAGCCCAAAATTAAAGCAGGGAAAACCACTGTATCATTTACAAGTTATTGATGATTTTTATGGCAGTGCTCGCACTCCAGCTTGAACTAAACTGCTCCGGTTGAGTTAGTACAGATGTAAGCATTGAGCCTCAGGCTCTTGGTAGGAATAAGAGGGAAAGAGTGAAACAAAGGCCCTTGTAGGGGCACACCTGTCTGCTCTAAACAAATAAGTTTGACAGAAACCATTAGCACTTCTCAGCTTAGCAGCACCGGCTTAAGGACAAATTCACCTGGTGTGTCTGTCTCAGAATACTTTTCACACCACCATCACAGATCTGGCTTTTTTTTTTTTTTCTTTTCTGGTGATTTCTCTGTGGAACCATGGCAGGTAGACCCTTTTCAGTGTGATCCTGACAGACCTGAAGTGGACTTCTCCCTTTTCTTAAAAGACAGTAGTTATCTCTGATTAAGAATCTCTTCATTCCACAGATTATTTTCCAAATCTGGGGACAACAAATTATGTTTTTGTTTCCTGGTTTCTTTGTCACGTAGCTCTTAATTTAGGATAGTGAGATTTTTATTAGTAGTATTTAAAAAACAAACAAACAAAGAACAACACAACAAACCAAAACCCAAATAACAAAAAACAAACAAACAAACCACACAAGAATAAATAATGTCAGTTCCCACTCAGCCTAGTTGAGTAGCTGCATGTGTAATTACCAGATACATAATATAATAATACATATTCTCCTTTATTAGTAAAATCAGCTTGAGAAAAGTTCAGCTCTTCCTCATTTTGGCATGGAAATTCCATACATTTCCACATACTTTGGCACAAAAATACTGTAGCTCATATTGGTGGTTGTGATGTGTTTGTTACTGGGTATAGATGTATGTAGTACTTTTGCTTCTATGAACTGAAGAAAAAAAATAAATTATTCTCTTGCACATATGCACCATCCTGAAAGTCATAAACCTTTGTACCTTGATACTCCTATTGCTGCAATTGTGTTTGAAGTTGGTTGAAAAATTTATAAAAACTCTCTTTTGGATACCCATCTGAAGAGCCTAAAGAATTGACTCAGCTCCATTCTAAGTCAGTTATAATCCACACTAGATAAATTGATTCCATATGTGTTGCAGAGGAATTACCTAGCTAGCTTTTATTTTAGATTGAACTACTCCTTTTATAAAGCTCTTTTTAAAGAAAATGATTAACGTGGAACTTTTGAAGCCAGAGTTTTGTAAAATAGTGGGCTCTGCCAGATGAACTATTAATCAGTCATTTATGGCTCTCCCTCTCATTCAAATGCTACTTGTAATTCTGCAGACAGACTTTCTACCTTTGCTGCTGATAACTCTGGTTAGTTGTTCTCTACCTGAGAAGGATTAAACTAGAGAAAATACTTGTTTACTTTTCACAGATGAACAGGTAATAGGTAGTTCACTGTCACTGTGTCCAGCCTTTAAGATGTGTCACGATTTGAGGTGACACAGGGTCTTTTCTGTGAGGCAGATGTGTGTGTACTTGTGCAAGTTGATGTGCCTCCTATCCAGACAGGCTGGTGTTTTCAAAAGCTGCCGTGGTAAAAGTCTCAATGACTTTGTGAAAGGAGAGTTAGCTTAGAGCTTAGTCATCCGATCAATTAGGAAAATGTTTCATGGTGAACTTTCTTCCTTTCTTTATACATTGCATGAGTTGATATGCTGATGCAGGAAAACAGGATGAACCAAACCGTCATCTATAATAAAATGCATAGGAAACTTCAGAACGTAATGCAGATGATACATACAGTGTTTATACAGTCAATGTAATTACATATGTAACACAGTAAGCAAACGGATGTCAACATGTATGCATTTATGTACTATGTATACTTGCTTTTCTGATATTTTACTCTTGCAATTTCCTGAGTCGTGCCAAAGAGAAGAACACAAAACATACTACTGTTAGTTTCCTGTAACTTCAGATGCCTATACTTGAAAAATCTCCACTATTGTGTCTGTTAACAGAAAACCTGAAAACTATATATATATATAATCGTCAGTCAGGAGTCTTTACATAATTTAGATGACATCTTGTGTTCCAGTGAGCTTAATGAACTTTTGATGACAAGAGTTGATAGATATTATTGGAACATATTATATGAATATTTGAACTTTGGAGATATGTTAGAATTCTTTGAGAAGTGAGTAATTAGACTTTAGCTATACCTTTATACACAGGCATTATGACAAAGTTCCTTGCACAGACTGGGCTTAAAGTTAAGAAACCTGTTGGAGGTCACAGATGGGATCTGAAGTCTGAACTCTAGAGTTTCTATCTCCTGTTGCAAAATTGGAATCAGTGCCTCCCCTGATGTATGTGAAGATGATGAGCAGTGGTTAGTTGAGAGCATTCATCACTGTTGCGCTCAGATGGCTCTGTAATGCCCCGGTGTCCATACAGCACCACAGAGCTGCCTAAGAAGACACAGAGTCAGCATAGTTCTGGTACAGTTTAGGTTGCAGATCACCAATCCAGACTGTTAGACTGAGGCATTAAATGTTAAATTTAAATACTAGCATTTACTAAACTAGTGTAGACTCTTAACAGTCTGGAAGAAACCTGAAGCTTTTTTTCCTCACCTCCTCAGAGGAAATTTGTATGCAAGCTGACTATTCCACCAGATTTCACCCAGATGTGAATTAAAACTGCTAAGTTAAGAATGCTTGAGAAACAGAGTACATAGTGGAAGTGACAGATCCAGCACAGGAGTGCCAGGAGCTGCTGTAATAACTTCTGATTTTATTGCATTTTAAATATGAAATAAGCAACTTTGGATTTCATGTTTTAGAAGGAGATTATGACTGAGATACATTCCTTTTGCAGACAAATTCACTGTTATTTTTGCTGCTAGAGCACTAGCATGTCTTCACATGCCTAGAAAAGTAAATCAGTTTGTAAAGAAACTACCAATCAGCTTTGTACCTGTTTTTGAGGTTTGGGGTTTTTTCTTGGTTGTTTTGGGTTGTTTGTTTTGGGGTTTCTTTTTTGGAGGGTGGGGTGGTTTTGTTTGCTTTTTTTTTCCTTGGTTGGTTGCAGTTTTTAGATTGCTTTGGTGTTTTTCTGTTTAATATGTTTATTACAGGTATTTGTAAACTTTGAAGTGCTGTCTACTGGAGTAGAGTTGCCTGAAACAGAATTCTGTATTATAAATAAACTATATTATTTCTGCTTAATGTGTCTAATACCTTATTTGGTCCTTTTCAGGTCAGGAATGTTTGTTTATTTTATAGGTTATGGTGATGTTAATTGCAGGTACCATTTAAGATGGTCTGGATTTGAAGGTTGTTTTCCTTTTCATTCTATAAGAGCCTTGAGAAGACCATTTACTGAGAGAGTTATTACTGTTGTTCTGAGTCGTCCTTTTTTTGTCTTTCATACTTAATTGGCTACAAGCACTCAAAGGCATTGGTTGTGGTTTTTTTTCTGTCACAAAATAGTCTCTGAAGAAGGGTTTGGAAAGCAGTTTTTTTCAGGACGCTGGGCAATGGGAATATTTTAAACTCCTTAATTCACAGAAAGGATAAATATGTTTCAAGTAATTATTTTCATTGTAACATGAATGATAAAATTATTAAGCAACTGACAACAAGCTGATTTTATTGAATAGCAACAGGTTACAAGTGTGGCCATGTTTCAAATCAGAAATAGTATAATATTTATGACAATAAATGCAGTAAAAGCGGTAGTGCTAGCCATGCCTTAGGGAATATTGAACAGTTCAACCCCAGGAGACATAGAAATCAAAATATAATTGGATTTAACTGATCCTGGCAAGGCACATTGCTCCTGTATTTCCTAAGAAATTTTAAACTCAATCTAAGTGGTAGTTCTCATACTTGTCTGTGACTGAGGATAAAGTTTGCATCTTACATGTTGAAGTATTAAAACTCAAATCTGTAAGCAATAAAATAAATAATTTGATAAATGATAAAATAAATTATAAATAAATGATAAATGATAACATAAATGAGGGCCACAAAGATGATCAGTGAGAACAGGCTGAGAGAGTTGGGGCCCTTCAGCCTGGAGAAGGGAAGGCTTCCAGGAGACCTTATAGTAACCTTCCAGTATCTGAAGGGGGCCTACAGGAAGGCTGAGGAGGGACTATTTACAAGGTCTTGCAATGACAGGACAAGGGGCAATGGGGTTTAACTGGCAGAGGGAAGATTTAGACTGGATGTTAGGAGGAAATTCTTTGCAGTGAGGGTGGTGAGGCGCTGGAACAGGTTGCCCAGGGAGGTTGTGGCAGCTCTCTCCCTGGAGGTGTTCAAGGCCAAGGCCTTGAGTGAGCTGTATTAGTGGGAGGTGTCCCTGCCTATGGCAGGGGGTTGGAACTAGATGATCCTTGAGGTCCCTTCCAACCTTACCATTCTACAATTCTATATTTGATAAAAAGTGGAAAATGGGTAATAACATTAAGTTCATTAGTAGTGAACAGAATTTAAATGTCTCTCGGGAACAAAAAAAAGTTTTCGTTTTATAATTTCTAAAATGTGTTTTGTATAATACCAAAATCATGTATGAATAGGTGTTAAAAATTGACTAACCTGAAAGTTGGACTGATCAGCTAAAATATTTTGGGCAGAGAATCTTTTTCTTCATGCCGTAGAGCTGTGTGAGGAGTTGCAGACACTGAATTCTTGAATATAGCATTAAATAATCTTTCAAATATTGAGAAAACTGTAGTTTAGTTGCCTGCATCAATTTACATCAATAATATAAAATGATACTCTTGTTGGTATATGAAGTAGCAGCATTTTTATTACAAACAAAGTTTGTCAGTACCAGGAACACGTTAAAACTGGCACCTTTTTTTAACTGTAAAAGTTCCTTCTGGAATGAGACAGCAGGCCACTTCTTGTGAGAAGTTAGAAGTTTAGAATTATGAATTAGAAATATGAAAAACACCTGTAAGCTGTTTGCACTTACTTCTGGTAGATGATAGCTCTTACAGGAGCACATGTTACAGTCTTACTTTTTCCAAAATATTTCTCAGTAGGGGTGTCTCTGCAGGCCCTGCTGCTGATCACCATGATAGAAGCATTTATTATTATAGCAGAAGAATTCCTGCTTCTGTAGTTGTATCTGAGTTCTGATTCTGATGAATTGATTGTATCCATTGTAGAGCGTTTACTGGCATAAATGTTTGTTTAGGGGTGTCATTACTTCTTCCCCTCCCATTTCTACTAGGAAAAATAGACTACTATCACATGCGTGCTCGTCTGTTGTAGCTTTTATAACAAATCACAACTTTGTTATTTTATAACAAATAACAATTTACAGATTACTTTTATAAGTAATCTGTAAATTGTAACTATTCTATCAGCTATTTCACATTATTAGTTGCCCTGGGAACTTCCTGGATGTATTCTAAAGCAAGAAAAAAAGCTAATCTGCTACACAATGGAAGTTTTAACAGTGGCCACACACACAAACACTGTCAGTTAAACCACAGTATTTCCCCATCCTTCTTAGGTGTAGTAAGTTTGCTCTAGGTGCACTGCAGTGACTTCAAACAGGTGCTCGCAGAGACAAGCTGAACTTTTTGCCCATTATGTTTTTTCCTGAATGTGCTATCAGAGTTATCCAGCTCTGAAAGTTTTGTCTTTGCTATATTGCCAGTTCAAGAGAATTTTTATCCACAGAGCTTTCCAGCGAAGGGGGGAGGAAAAAAAACCCACCACCACAAACAACAAACCAACACCCACCAACCTTCTAAGCCAAATCCCAGGTTAACTGATTCAGCCGCCTCCCTGTGATAAGGGGAGGTTTCTAGCACATGGATGAAGAGGATGAAAGTTGAAGTTTGTTTCTGTGCCTGTGGCAAGGGTGAAGTACCTGATTTTACAAGTTTATCTAATGGTAATGCATGGACACTGTACTGCTACTTTGTGTAGTACATGCTGTTCTTCAGGTTGGCTAGCACAGATGAGAAGCTCTTGTTTCAGATGTACTTGGCGTAGGCATTACTGCTTTGTGTTATGAAAACATTTCCTGGCAGGATTTGTCTGTTTGATTTCTTTAAATCATGTTTATTTTATAACCCAAGACAAATCCAAGTAGCTGGAACAAGGTGCTGTTTGAGAGTTTGTGTAACTTGTAGCATTGTGAGTTGGCCTGTATTTATTTCAGAAATAGGCTTAAAATAAGTTTAAAATGAGAAGGAAATAGCAATTACATTTAATATCTCAATGTGCTATGAATTCATTAATTTAATACAAAAACACCATCTGTATAAAAAGATCAAATGAAATAACTGTTCATGGAACAAAGTAGTTGCTATATAGCATACAGCAGGAAGAGCAGACACCTCCCTCTTTCCTTTACCTTTGGTATTTGGGATATGGGGTCTTTTATGTTATCTCCTTATCAGTGTGCTGGTCAGCAGGGTGCTTTTCCACTAAGGATCACCTGGGTTTGTATTTCTGAGCTGGGCTTAGTTCCCTGATTGCATTTTGCTAACTCTATCCATTTCTTATAACATAGTTCATATTGGGACCTCACTTGATAGTTACCTGAAGGCCATGTGCTTTTTTTCCGCATCCAGTTTCTAATTTTACTACCTCTTCTCCTTCATATCTACAGTGTTTGGGCTTTTTACTACTCTATTTTTCTCCATGAACTTTTTCAGTGATTTGGTTGGTCAGTGAGTTGTATTTCTCACCCCAGTCTTCTTGATACCTCTTCATCATCTCACTGGATCCAGTAGTGCTTTTGGCTTGGGCTTATCTGCCTGAATCAGACCACTTAGTTCTGCTTCAAACCTGTGGCTTGCCAAGTAGGCATTTTTGAAACAGTGTATGATGATTTAAAGGGTAGAGCAGGCAAAAGGCTTGAGACACTTCGGAAGTTTTAGGGAGATGTGAGCAGTGGTACCTGCCTGCCTCTCCATCCTTATTTTCTTCCATAGCTGATCATCACATTTTTGTTAGTTTGACTTAGTCTAATTGAAAACTTGAAATTATGGAACAGGCTCCATTCCTTTTCAGGAAACAAAAGAACCTCTCAAACTGTTTTTTCGGTTCAATGCCCCCGTTAGAAAACACTGATTTATGGGACTGCAGATTACTTCTTGGGTGAAGTAAGTGTCACCAGAGAGAGAGAAAAAGCTGTGCTTAGCTGTCTTGTGAGTTGTATCATACTGGCTTCAGCAGGAGCAGGGCAGGTTGCAGGATTAACTTTAAAGAAGTTCCTTGCTATTTAATCTGCTGCTGATGTGGTGTTTGGTGTTTACTGTTACTGCTCTTCTGCTCAGTGCTGGCTTTTCCTAATCCAAAGTCAGTATTGGTAAGTTTGGAAAATACTGATTTAGGAAATGAAAGGTAGCTTACTTGCTATCTTGAGGAACCAGGACCTTGGCACTTTGCACTGCAAACTATATGTTTAAGCTTTGTGCTTTCAAGTTTGTGTAGAAGGAAGGATCAAATCCTTTTCAAATTTCTGATAATTAAGTACCTTACTCTAAAATTAAATTTACATCCTTAAAGGAAAGCTATAAGCCTTGAAAATTTGTGATTAGTAATAAATTCTTTACTTCAAAATACTTCGAGGTTTCCTTTGAGCACCTCTAAAGAGAGAGAGGTTGGGAGCTGTGGCTAATTATGAGAACTGCACATTAGCATTGTAATTGGCTAGCTTTGTTTTCTTCAAACAACAAAAAAACAAACCCAGATGACTTGCACAAAGTCTGTATCTGTGATGTAGTTAAAATGAATTTGAGAAGGGAGGTGTCATAAATGATTGATGTATATCTGAGCAGTTACAATTTCAGTATTTCTGTTCTTAACTACTTTATTAGTACTTACCGTTTTGTTTCAGAACCACCAGGAACATAGAATGACTAGCATAAAATACGAGACTTTATTTGCAAATAAAGGTAGATACTGTGCTAGAAAAAGTAGATATGCAAGTGCACTTTGCTTGCTTTTAGATAAGTGCTGTGTAGATCTGAGCAAAAAAACGTACTTCCAGTATCTTTGAGGGTATTGTTTTAAGGTGGCTTGCTTTTGCTTTCTTTTACTTTCTAGCTTGCCGTTTAGTTGTGACTGCTTCTCAAGCTTATAATGGACAGTTTCAGATCAGCTCATACAGCAGGCTATGCAAAGCTTTACATTTATCAAGCATTACTCTGTCCTGCTAGTTGATAATATTGAGTGGGATTCATGTCAATAAAGTTTTGGCAAAGGCCCCACGCACCTACACTGTCACTATAAGAAGTTCAAGCTATAGGGTCTGGTTCTACAATCGGCAAGTTCTTCCCTAACCCAAATTTGCAAGGTCTCAGGTTTTGCAAGTGGAACGAGGTTTTGTACAAAACTTCAAATCCTTTCTGCTATACAGGAGCTTTCCATATGAATGCAATAGACAAGATTTTCCTAAGAATCCTCTGTTCAAGGACAGGAGTGGATAAGAAAGGACAGTTATTTCTCCCCCATTACTACCCAGAATCATGGGATAGAGTTGTGCAATCACGAGCTGACAGTTCACTATTGCCAGAAAACATAACCCAGAAGAAAACTGATAGGGTTTTATGAAGGGCATAGTTTTCTGTTAGCAAGTCAAATCAGCTGCCCCTGCAGATAAGATGGGTAGTAAAGGGCTGGTGGATACAGAAATGGCTGGTTGGAGCCAGGGAGAAGGTAGTTGGGTGTCCATTTTCCAGTGGCAGGCTATGAAAATAGCTCAACTTTTAAATGACAACTTAAACCTTTGTTTGCAGCACTGATTTCTAACACCTGCATCCTATTTTACATCTGTTTTGGCATTCATGGTTACAGAATGACTTGAGTTACTGCAATGTGATATCTGATTTCTGTGCCCCGCCTCGGTCTCTTGTTCTTTAAGGTTTTTTTTCCTTGCATTTGAAATTTCCGTAGTGCCTGGTTATACTAGGTAAGCAGGTACATTGGTGGCTGCAGTATCAGTGCAAATGAAGGTTTCAGTGCTGACTTGCAGTGTATTTGCTATTTATTTACTTCTCAGGCTACCCAGAGGGATGTGAGAGTGAACTTGTCCTGTTCTTATGCTTACTGTGCACATTTGTGCAATTGCCATGAAATAAAAAAGAAATCACTACAACAGTCTCATAAACCTCAGTAGATGTAGAGGCTTCCTCCTCAGAAAAATAAAGAGTCTGTCCCAGTTGCCCTCTGAGTTTAATGCTGTAGCTTGCTGCTACTGTGTCCTGCAGCACAGGAGCATGGCCCTGCCTGAAAAAATATTGTGCAGGACAATTCAGACTGCCATTAGTCCTCTCTCCTCAAAACCCTGTGGCTCAATCTTATCGCTTTTAAATAACATGACTCCTTTACTAGCTAATCTTTAGAGCAGAGTGAGATGAGCTAAGCTGCTTGATTTTTCACAGAGCTGAATGCTTTCCCATTTCCTCTGTAACATACACTCCTAAGGAAAAATGACAACCTGCTATCACTTAGGCATAGCTAGATGCCACGTAAGTGTCATGCAGTATCCACAGTTGGTTAATCACAGGTTATAAGGAACCTGTTTTTGTTTTAACTGCACACTATTGGTTGCTTGAAAAGAGGGATTGCATTTCTTGTCTTCAGGATAGCTTGTATACTTCTGTTACTTGCCTCTCCTAATTGTGTGTTTGTAGTAACAGTAACAAAACAGTTGCCTATTTCTTTGGGAGACGATGAGAAGGTGTTTTGAAAGAATGAGAAATTAAAGACCTAAACCTTTACTCTGGAAAAAAATGCTTTGCTCTCAATGTACAAGTGTCAAAGTGTCTTTGCTGTTGGCCTGTCAACCTTGCTACTTTGGTTATTGTAAAATTGGACAAAACTGGGCAGCAAGCCAACAGAATTAATTGTTTGACTTTTTTGAATAAAGGTTTTATGTTGAGTCATTCCTGCTCTCTTGTAGCATTTTACTTTGTGCACATCTACAAGGGACATGGAAAGAGGACACAAGTCAGGAGAGAGATAGCATCTCTTGTAGCTTGAGTGGAAAGAATACATGGGCTCCTGATACGTCGGTAGTGCCACTTCAATATTTATCAACCAGATAGATGCTTGGAAGAAAAAGATGATTAGTAGGTAAAATCTCTACTGTGGCTGTTTGAAATAAGGATTTTTTTATAAACAATATCTACATGTAGTCATTCTGTATTTTATTTGTTTTATTTCAGACTCTTGCTAATTGATTTAAAATTTGTCTTGAAAGGTCAGATTGGCTCCTTGATTTTGTTAGGAGTAAGAGCTGTTAGATGTGGTGTGAGGGTATACAGCAGTTTTGGGCAGTGAATCACTACTAAGAGACTTACTGTTGCCAGTGTTACAGGACTTTGCTTTTGATGTTTATCTCTGTAGACCAGTATGTAGGGACAACACACTGCCTCTTGGCACCAAGTCTGTGTTCATGGTTGCTCTGAAGCTTACTTGAATTTTGAAGACGTGCAAGAGAGATAGGGAGCTACTGGTCAGAGTCTAGTGGGGACTATGAGGATGATAAGGGACTTGAACATCTCTCCTATGAGGAAAAGACTGAGAGAACTGGGGATGTTTACTCTTGAGAAGTCTAAGACAGGATCTCATGAATGTTTACAAGTATCTGAGGGTGGGTGTCAAAATGAAGATACCAGTGTGTTTTCAGTAGTGCCCATTGTTAGGACAGGGAACAACAGGTATAAGCTGGAACCCAGGATGTCACACCTCAACATGAGGAGAAACCTCTTTGCTGCAAAGGTGCTGGAGTCTGGAGCAGACTTCCCAGAGAGGTCATGAAGTCTTCTCCAGAGACTTTCAAAATCCATCTGGATGCTTTCCTGTATGACTTGCTGCAGGTGACCGACAAGGAGGTTGGGCTTGATCTCCAGAGGTCACTTCCACCCCCTACCATTTTGTGTGTGCATGTGCATGTGCGTGAACGTCTCCATGCTGAAGTTCTTTGTTTCAAAACAGATGGTGATCTAAGAAGCATTTTTTTTTTCAGATACCATTTACCTTCAACTACTTCATTTTACTGACAGTGAAGGAGAACAAATGATTTTTTTTTTTTTTTTAAATTTAGAGAACATACTAATAATATTGAACAAAACATTGAAATGTCCAATATGGATCCCTCTTCTGCAAAGCAGCAAGATAACAGCTTGTCTTTGGTGCAGTATTTGTATATCATCACCTTTTTGTTAAGATTCAGATGAAGTGTAAAGTTTAAGAATATGCTGAACTGGCTTTGCAGAATGAGATGGGTGCTTTAGTGCACCAAGAGGTATTTGTTTATTGTAAACCTAAGATTTCTATCAGGAGATAAAATTTTGTGTTTTCCACAATACTCTTCCCAATTTTAATATAAAATTCTTTCAATAATTGAACATTTAATGTAATTTGATTCAGTTGGAAACATTAAGAGACTTTTTTTTTCAATTTTCTTTTTAACACTTTATATTTTTGTTAGCTTATTTGATCTATTGGTTTGTAGCGCATCATCCACTCCCTCACTAGATGACAGAGCTTGCTCTTAATTCAGTCTTGGACAAAAAAGACAACTCCCTGTGTACAAGTTAATTCCTAGTAAAGCAGGAGATATTTGTGAAGAAAGTAGATAATCCAGAGTAGCTACTGCCTTGTATTTCATATTTGCTAAGAGTAGGTTGGGAAACCAAGTTAAAGCAAACAAGCATGCCTTCATTTCTGGGGCTTTGTTCTGACTAACACTGAGCCAGAAAACACCAACTGCCATTTCATGAGGTGCAGGTTGCTGGATCCATTAATTCTCACCAGGGCCTTTGACTGGCATGCAAATATTTGTCAGTCAGTATTTCAGAAATACTCCCAGATCCCGTAGTGGAACCATTTTGTAAATGCCCCTTTACATTTTTATGTGACAATTTTGTTGTGCTTTTTTCTAACCAAACCTGACTTAACGTGAGGAAGAATCTTCCATATTCTTTTTGAGCTGTAGGTGTTTTTCCTGCTGGATCTCAGGAGCTTGGCAGAAACAGAAGTCACTTTCCATTTTGAGGGGGATGCATTGTATCGTTACAGCTCAGTTGTAGAAGAAATGACTCTTGTGTCAGCCCTGATTATTTTAATTTTTTAGAATTGGATCAGAAACTTTCACAGGCTTGAAGTGGCAGAGACCACTATAATGGTTTAGCATAAGGGCTAAACCGCCTGCTTCCTCAACACAAGGGAAAGAGTAACACACAAAACTCAGGTATGAGACAGAGCTAAGAGTTTAATGTAACGTAAGGTATCATAAGCAGAACGTGTAATTATGTAATTACCTTAGCTAATAATCTGTTTAATATTACAGTGCGTGATTACCTTAGCTTAACCTATTTGGAGAAGTACAGTGAAATACACAGCACAAAACAGAAAAACAAACCTAGCAGCTGCCCGACTCCCACTCTTTCTGCTGCCATGAAGAGAGCACACCCAAGAACTTGGTACCCAGAAGCAGCAACCGGAACAAGAAGCCTCCCATGATGCAGTCTGAAGTTCAGGCCCCATAATACTTTGATCCGTTAGCACTTACATATTGTCAAAGCTGGCACGAGTGCAGCATGGTGTGAATAACAGGAGCAGGTTCAACTCAGTCCATGACAACTGTATTGTATAGAAGGTGGAAGTTACAGTCTAGGCAACCCATTTTCTTCAAGATCTTTGCTCATCAACTCTCCTTGCATTTTCCTGCCAAAGATCAGGGTCCCACAGACAATGCCAAGTAGCCTCCTGAAACCCCAAAAGGTTTGGAATAGCCTCTGCATTTGGCCTGTTGTTAATAGGACATTTTTGTAGGGGTGGTGGACGGCACCAACACCTTGATGTACCTATATGCTATATGCTGCTGCATGATTACTACTGCTGTGGCCCTAAAATGTGATCGAAAGTACAGATGGCTGGGCTTACAGATGGTCAGTGGTGCAGGTTTGTGAAGTTCATCGTGATAATTAATCAACAGAATTCGACATATTCTGAAATGTCTTTGTTTTAACGGTGATAACCTTCTTCTGGTTGTATTTGGCACTGTATGAAGTTCAATTTTTTAAATGTTCTGGTGCGACATAAATCCACAGAAGGAAAATGTGTGTCAGTGAGCATCAACCCACAGTGTTCGATGAAGGTCTTTTTGTCATCATTGTGCAGAAATAAAATGATAGATTAAGCACCCAGGCAAAGTAAACTGAGTAATCTGGAAAACTCTAGTGTTGTTGCTTTTAACTGCTCTGCTTGTGGCATGTTTAATAGTAAAAAATTCAGTACTTTATGAAGAACCTGTAGTTGAAACAACAGAAGGGTATAACTGGAAGAGGGCTTATTTTTGGAAAGCTAGTTACAACGACGTCATTTTACTTTTCTGTTGTTGCCCATAGTTTGTCGTGTTGCTAGTGTTACTATTAATGTCCTCTTAAATGTCAGATCCGAACTGCCGATGGTGATCATCTCATACTCTACTGCTAAATATATACACACTGGTGGGAATGTCTCATAAAAATGTTATACCAGACCCTCTACACATACATACTAGATGTCTTCTTATGCTAAATAACTACTATCAAATATATACTTACGTTCAAAAGTTGTATACAAAACGGACTGTCTTCTTTTAGGAGACCCGATACTATTGTATTATTTTAAATGATCTGTGATAGTAAGATGCTTTGGAATAATTGTAACAGTAAATGCTCCTAAGAAAGAAATTCCAGATGTATCTTTACTAATGAACTGAAGGCTAATGCAGTTTCCTTTGAAATGTTATTTGAGATGGGGGTGCATATGACTACCACCTAGCAACTAACAATCAAATGAAGAAAAAACAAAAAATGCTTCAGGGACATACTTAGTAAAACAAAGTATATAGGTTAGCCTTTGTAGTCTGGTAAACTCAATGCAGTTTATATTATTAATGATAAATAGCTGTTCATTTCCTTTTTTACTGAGTCATTGTGAAAAATGAAAAGTCACTTTAAGACATAGGTTCTTACAGTCCTTAAATTGGTTAGCTGGTTAATTATGTGAATTACTACCATGTGCAGTTTGAACTGTGGTGTTTAATTTACTACTTTGAAATAGAATGCATGAACTTTTGCTGTGATACATGTTGAGTTTTGTTCATTTCAGCTATTGAAATACACGGTACTTGTAATTTGGATTGAAACATCAGTTACTGCTGTTGGAGCTGCTCTTTAAATTCTTTTCTTTATAAGAAATTACCTGTAGCTTCACTGTGTAAATAAGATTGCAAACATAACTGAAAAATGAGTTATCTTGTTGCTACTAAAAGTGGTTGCAAATTACTGTGGAGATTACATACCAAGGGAATAAGGTTTCGCCTTTTCAATGGTTTTGTGATGTTTCCAGTAGCCTTTACTATCTGCTATTAAGCTTCAAAAGCAAGGTCTTGAAATTTTAAGAGTTGCAAACTTACTACTTATACTTGCTCACATCTTCAGAAAAAAGGTGTGTGACATCTAGCACATGAATAATTGTTGGATTTCAGAGTGCTTGTGTCTTTGTAGAACAGCAGACCTGATGGCATTTGTTTTTTATTAAGCTGGGATTTGAATGTTTGCAAAAAGCATTGAGGGAGGCATTTCTTTTGAAACAAGTAACATTCTCATTTGTGATCTTAATAGAATTACTCTTTTGCACATCTGCTTTCTTTATAAAGAAATGTAGGAACCTGTGCCTAAAAGAAATATACTTGTTTTCCACATTGACATAATTTTTTACTACTCTCTGTATGTGCCATTGTTGCTTTGCGGTGGAAAAGCCCAAGAATTGGTCGCAGAATACCGATACATTGAAAGCTCTTCATGCTATTATCAAGTCATAAAGAATACCAGTGAGTGGTGTTTTTCAGGCAAGGAGCTGCCGAACAAAGTTAAAACTAACTGCTTTAGCTGACCACAAACAAAGAAAAAGACAAGGATATTAAAACCTGGAGTTCAACTGTCACCTGTCTTTTCTTTTATTCCATTTACATTTTTCTGTTCTTTAGTGCAGCTTTACACTCCTGTCCTTTTGGTTGTTCACATATTTCATAGTCTGCTTTTACATTAAGAGAAGCTTGTGCTTTCTACAGAAGTTTAAAGTTTTGGTTGGTCAATTTAAATTTATAAAAACCAACATATTTGTAGTATTTTGGATGTAACGTGTAATAAATGTAGGTCATGCAAAGTTTAGGTTTTTAGATCTGCCATATCCTGACTCATCTTCTTCATCCTAAGAAGTTTTAGTTCTCTTGTGTATTTTTCCATGTCCAACCTTGAAGCATTTTGTACTATTTCTCCAATTATACTTACTAAGTGGCATTCGGGGAGTGCTTAGGGAATATTGAGAAATCATTTTCATAAAAGTTGTTCTGCAATACAAGATGTGTAAAGATTTAGATTTTGGTGGCTTACTTTTGAGTACAAGGAAATGGTATCCTACATTTGGTGAGTTAAAGCCGGCATGCGTTTCTTCATCCTGTAAAAGTGATCTTCTGCAGTAAAATAAAATTGAGAATTCGGTAAAATGTATTCTAACTCAGGCTTACAGTTTTAGTGTATGTTGTATTCTTGTCAAATAGGCTTATTCCTCAGTGTGTTTGGGGTTAGGGCTTTATGAATTCAGCATTGTAATCGTTTAGTTTATCTTCCTTCCAATGCCTTATGTTTCAGTGTAAGCATGACGAGGAAATTCTTACAAGAAGTCCATAAGTTGGAGAAGGACATGCTGGTATGGAAAACTGGCAAGTGCAGAAATGTAATTAGCAGAAAAGGAGAGAAAATCATCTGAAGCAATATATAGCCAGTAATAATAGAAATGGGATAGGGACAGAGGAATTACAATATATGTAAGGATAATCTGTAGATTGGAGAATAAAATAAGTATAGTATTTCTCTGGTGAAGGTTCTCTGGAAATTTCTTCAGAGTAGACTGCAAACAGCACTAAGAACACACATCCTTCTCACCTTGCTTCTATAATTTAGTAACTCCTTTCTATCTGTAATTTACAGCTGTATTCTGTAAGTGAGGTTCACTTGAACGTGGCACAGTGCTTCAGATTTAAGTGCAGTACATGCTTCCTCATATCCTGAACTGTGAATTTAGGAGCAGCTGGGCATGTTGCAACCCTCTTCTGCATTGGGTAGATGAAATTAGAACATTGAATAATTGTTTACGTTAACTTAATATACACATTGTAGTAGTAAGTGAGGAGGAGTTAACCTAATGGTGAAGGCAACAATGCATACGTGAAATTTATAAGAACCTTTGCACTCGAGCATTTAGTGGATCACAGTTGAGTATAGACAGTATTTTCCTGTTTAATTCTTCTTAAATTGCGTAGGGCAAATTCAGACCTTGTCAAGTCTGCATTTATTATTTTGTCATAGTCAGTGGCAGTTACCATACAGATAAAGTCTCTCTGCAGCTTGGATGGAGGTACAGGCATGAGTATCTGAAAACTCAGTCTGTCATTTCTCTGAGCTTTCCCTTGCCAAGATTGCACCTAAGACAGCCCCACAGAGATATTTGTTGCTGCTTTTGATATTGTTATTAAATATTAAAATTAAGTATAAAATATTAATATTTTAGCAGTCGCACGAGTCTCCACACATCTTTTCAGCCTCTTTGTATTAGCCACTTTTCAGCAATACAGAGGCACAGCCCTGTCCTGAGGAGCTTGTAATATAAAACAAAGGATATATGCAAAGTGGGGAAAGGTGGCTCAGTCAACATCTGTATTACAGATTTTGATTTAAATGTTCAAATGAAAAACCAAATGTTCCTAATTTGCTTTCAACCTAGCTGTTGATTTTGAAGGAGAATCTGCAAGTAGATGTGGATTTGGGGTTGTTTGCCCTTCCTTCATACTTGTGCACATTCCTGTAATGCATAAAAGCTTCTGTATTCTCTTCCCAACTGGGAAAAAAATAATTCAGATGCAATATTCAAAAAATTAATGACTGAAATTTATAGGTCACATTCCTGGCTGCTCCTGTCTTACATTTTACTGTCTAGAAAATATCCCAATGCTAGAAAAATGCCTTTTATAGCTAAATTTTACTGTCTTTAGTGAAATTGATGACAGTACAAATTGATTACAGATCCAGGATCAAGATTTATTGCAGCTGTTTGAAAACAGATGCTCATTCAAATTATTGCAGTTAACAGCTAGAAAAAAATGCCATTGTCTGGTGGTCAAGTGTTAATTTGGATGGTTCAAGGGTATGGAGTAAACTACTCCGAGAGGAGCCTCTGCTGTGCCGTTCATGGCTGTGCTGCACATGAGAAGCAGTGTGGGAAAGGCACAAGTAGGAGGACATTATGACAAAGTGGTCCTGGAAACTGGCTTGCTTTGGTGAACTGGAGATTTAAGGACTTTCATCCATCCTCCTGGGCTGCCCAGGCAGGTGGTGGAGTTACTGTCCCTGGAGGTGTTCAAGGTGGGTTTGGATGTCGCTTCCAACCTTTGATACTGTGATCCAGGAGGATACCCTTTCAAATAAGGGCAGACAGAAGATGGGCTGCAGTTGCTTGCAGTAGATGTGATGACACAATACACATAATAGGAATCTATACACCAGTTCCACTAAGAAATATAGACTAGTAGGACATGAGCCTTGAAAGGCAGCAGAGACTGGCTTTCAGTAGGATTTCTCCTGCTACTGAAGGAGTGCCTTAATATACAAGGATGGAAGGAACTTCCTATGTGAGCATCTGGCACAGCTGCTGCTTAGAGGCAGGTGGATGATTCACATATGTGTCATCGTAATTTGATTTTGTTCCTTGTCCCAGAAATGTTCATTCTGCTTCTGTGTGCACGAGGCATTAAAAGTTTGGTCCTGCTGTGTCTCCTTGCTTGGGCTACCTGCTTACAAAACTCTCCCCTTCCCCTCCCTGCTCCTTGTTAAACTCAGAATTTCCTGAAGTGCTTCTGTTTTGTGTGAAGTCTAGATATGAAAAAGTAATTATAAATTCCGTCTCACTCTAGCTACTACTATTTTCCACCTGCTAATATTTCTAATGTTATCTCTTGTCCTATATGTATCAACTATATAGCAACATCTCTTTTTACATGAAATGTATGTCACTGTTTTGTAATCTTTTAGTTTTTAAATGCTTTGTTCATGTAGGTCTTCTAAGCCTTACACATTTTCTGATCTGTTTTCTTGTGATTACATGACGCCGTGGTGGTTTTATGTTCTGCAGAGACTTACATTATTGCGAAGCTTACAGTTTCGTGGTCTCATTTTACTGCCACAGCCCTTCAAATAAATCAATATGAACAAGCTTTAAATCTATGTGATGACAAATAGGATCATGATATTTTCAAACTGATGTCTTCCCAAAGCAAAATGGGGTCACAACCACTCTGTCCAGCAAAGCAGTGTACTTGCCACACTAGCTCAGCATGGTATCAGTCTTCTTCCATGCTTCTTTACTTCAATTTCCATGACTGATCATTATCATTTTACAACCGTTTTTTAAAGTATGTACACAACTTCTCTGACTCTTTTTATTACTCCTGTTCCTACAGTGTTACACAATTCCATTGTGTTCTTCATCCATTTCAAGCTTTTTCTCACCTATGCACTATTTAGTGTTCCTGAGCTCTACAGAGTATGGCAGAGCTCACTGAGAGTCCATCATTGTTGTAGCTGTTCAGGTGCAAAGTGTTGGTTCACAGTTTGTGTTGCCACCCCTTGCACCTTCTCTGTGTTGCACTCTTCCTCCACTCCCCTCCACAGTCCTGGCAATAGGTGAACTTTGTATTCTGAGTATTTGCTTGAACGTGGAGCTATAAAGCAATTCAGGTGGACTTTGTGCTCTTGATATTCAGTCAGTCACTAGTGCCCTCAGAGGGTATCTTCTTGGTTTTGTTTCCCATTTCAGAGCTAACCAGAGACATAAAGACTATTTTGTCTTGAGGCCTACAACCACTGTAAAACACCAAAGGATCAGCACAAATCACTGAGCTTCTTATGCCATGTAAGACTTGGTCATCTCATTAAGTATTTATGTATGCTCTTTTTTTTCTTTTCTTTTTTTTCCCTGCAGCTGTCATATTTCTCAGAGGGGATACCGTACCTTATCACCACATCCACTTGTCTTTATGCCTCTTGTGAAGCAGCAAAGGGGAGCTCAATTTTTTATAGTGAGTCAGACATAGTAGAACTGCTTTTAGCTTAACCATTTTGTGGCCTTGTGGGAAAATATTCTGGTTGTGAGCTGTTTAGATTCTCTTTGCCTAAGTATGAGTTGTCATCTTGAGATTTTAGAGCCGGAGGTTTGAGTTGGAGTTCCTTCACTTACTTGCCTTTGTGTTTGGTTACGTTTCAGAGTTTTATTGGAGTGGGTTGGTTGTTTGGTTTTTTGGGGTTTTTTTGTTGTTGTTGTTGTTTTTTGTTTGGTTGGGTTTTTGTTGTTGTTGTACCTAACATTCTACACTGCATCACTAATATGGTTTAAATCCGATATAACAAGGCTATTTCTAACCTTTTTTTTAATAAAGGATTTCAATTATAGGAGATTAATATCTGGTTTGCTACAGTTTTGTGTGTCTACTACTTGAAGCTTCCCATGCGCTTGACATTGTTCTTGGTGTTGAGCATCGTTGCAGCCTAGATTGTGTTGGCTGTAAGTATATTGTTGCTTTTCTGCTATCTGGGTCACTATGCATTCAAAAAGTACTAAGCCTTAGTATATCCTAAAGAACACTTTCTGACTCAAATGGAGAACTAAAAGTACAGATCTTGGAACTTCTGCAGCAAAAAAGGAGCTAAATTTGTATTCCAGCATCATCTATAGGTACTAAAGATTTGGGTTTTGGTTTGGTTTTTTAACCTGTCCCCACAGGATGAAGTATTGATACTATGTTTACTGTGTTCTTTCGTTTTGAGGGTCAGTACAAAGTTGTGCTCTGTTTTTTAGAAAGCTGATAAAATATGTTAGAGGACATGTATGCAGGGCTTAGCATACAACCACATCTTACAGTGCAGGCTCAAAATGAATGAAGTTCTCTCATGCTTTTGTATCTTCAACTTCATCAGGAAAATTGCTAGCTGATCACTCTTGTATGCTGATGTGAACATTCATATTTCAGTAACACTCTGGACTGGAATTTGTTCCCTGCTAACAATCTTTCCTGGCATTCTAATTTTTTATCGTGTGTGTTTGAAATACTGTATTTGACTTTCCGATGTTCTGTTCAGTATTGCTATTGAACCCTTTTTACTAAGTTACAACTACAGAATTTTGAGAGTATTTCTAACATCTTTGTATGTTGAACTGATTTCATGGTGCAGTCCAACTATGAAGTAATTTGCTGTGCTTCTAACATGTGTAATATTGCTACCAGGGTTTACTTTTCTTTGTGTTTTCTCAAGTTTGGCCAAAATCTGTCTATTTCTGTACTCAAGGCACTTGTATGTGTGTGACACTGATACTTTTGCATTTTCTTTTTTCTTAATTTCTATCTGAGTGATTTTTATTCTAATACATGTTACTGTACTTTGTGTGGTAAATTCAGTGAGTAGCTTGTCTGAGAAAATCACACTAAAATGCAAGTAGATGACATAATTTGTCCGAGTAAACCACAATATGTTGTGTAGAGGAAAACCCTTGTCAGAGAAACCTGCAGAGGAAGTTGTGCGTTTCAAATTGCAAAAAAAAAAAAAAAAAAAAAAGAAAAAAAGACAGTTTCAGTGGTCAGCTATTTTGAAGAAAAAGTTTGGGCCAGAAAATAAAGAATATGAACATTAGCAGTTGTTATCAGAAATATTTCTGTGTAATTCCACTGTGTTCTCATTTATCAGAGGTTGTGAATGTTAGCAGTGTCCATAACACAGAAGTTTTCAAGGAGTTTTACCATAACTTTTAGAAATGCTGAATATTTATTTCCAGAGTTGTTGTTGAGATCTATTGTAGTGTTTGAGACATTAAATTGTGTAATCCGGCAGTAGATGAGCAAAATTAAATTAACAAGACTTCAAAATTTGCTTCAACGTAGGACTAGGAGTGAATTAGGTCCAGTGTTCCAGCCACAGTAGACTAGAATGGCTCCTTTGAAGGAATCCTACCCTAGAGGGCTGAGCAACTTCATGCTCATTACAAGTCAGAATCATAACCTGACCTTTGGCAATAGAATCTGTATGCGTTTGACATGGCAAATAAATGCAGTGCTTTAGATGCAGAAGCAATTCATATGGAGTAATGAAAGAAAAAGTTGTCTCTTTCTGTGTAAAGCTGTTTGCACTCCCACTATTGCTACTACTATGCATTCAGCTGCACTGGCATAGAAAAAGTGGCATTACCAGAGTCAGCAAGACCTTAGGGACCATTGTTACTCTAACTAGTGTGACTGAAACATACTCAGAACAAGGTGAGTGGACAGTAGTCTGAAGCCTTTCTTGTAGCTGCCCCTTCTTTCTCAGCAACAATCATTAGTGGGAAATGTCACTGACATGACTCGGTGCGTCAGCAACCAATATGGTCCTGGATGGCTACAGGCAGCTCTTATTATTTGTTAAAGTCCACTGATACCACAGCAAGTAGTGTCCCATAACCGTACTGCTCAGCTTGGCAATTTGCTTCCTGCTCAAAGGTGACAGAAGGGCTATTGAACAAGAACTGTAGGATTATCAGAGGTGTTGAGAGGAGCAGCTGCCTAGAGGGGACAACAGTTTGTTCTTTAAAGTTGTTTTTATTTGAAAGCACATTTTGGCAACAATTTCCCTATCAACTTCACAAAATACTTGAAGCTGTATGTGCTTCTCAAGTGGGAAACAGCTATAAACCAAACCTTTGTCTCTTTTTCCCCTTCTCCCTTTGTACCCCTTTTGTCTTTGAAATAGTGTTTTCTGGAATTAAATAATAATGTACCTGTTTTGTCAACTCTCCCTAACCACTGCAGTATTACAGCCAAAGGAAAGTGTGAGAGTTCTCTAGCAATACATTGAATTACTGTTCTGATAATTCTCAGGAACAAAAGTATGATTTCAGTAACGGTAATCCCAGCTGCCATTTTTTCATGTAATTACTGGAAAAAAAATTATCTTACTGTATGGGAAACAGTGACTGAATGTACCCTACATACAAGTAAGTTTAGAGAATGCCTTATATAATATGGTCATCTGTTGCTTTTGTGCAATGCACAGAAAAGTTACATGTCTTTGAAACATCATTTCATCTCCCTCATCAATTTGTGAAAGTTTGGGAGCTTTTATTCTGTTGAAATATGTAATTGAGTTTTCAGAGTTTTATCTTCGTGTTACGTACTTTCCCTTTCTACCTTTCTTTAAACCTATTGTGTGTATGCAGTCATTATAAAAACAATTTATGATGTTTTTTAGTGTCTCAACACCATGTTATGTATAATATTGTAAACATAGTAACAAAAAGGTGATATTTTTAGGGAAGCGCTTCATTAAAAATTACTGCAGACATTAAGTAGTAACATTGTCGTCATAATTGTAGCCTCTATAAAGATATTGTATCCCATATTTAAGAAATAAAATATTAACACATGTAAAAATGTTTTGTATGTTTTATCACTGTTAGTATTTTTAACAGAAACTGTGATGCTTAGCAGTGTACAAATATTTTGCAATTTTGATGACTATTAACTATGTAATTTTTAAAACATCCTTTTAAAAATGGGCAGATAAAAAATATAATGATTCTAATTGTGAGAGTGTGGCCTAGGCTGCTTTCTTCATTCTTTTACAAGTATTCTGTTTGACTTGCATCCTGCCAGAGGCTTAGATAAGCAGCCCCAAACCGTACTGGCAGTGAGCTGGTGGCAGGGACATGCTCTGCCTTACTGTCGCTTTAAGGTCCAACAGATTTTGCATTTAGCACTAAGTGCCACAGCTTCTACTAGAAGGAAGAGGATTTCTTTTAATTATTGAAAAGGGTCGTGTTTCCTCTCCTGGTGCTGATTTGAATGAACAGGGAATTGTGCTGAACTTTGTGTCGTTGGCAAGTGAGGGTTGCAGTCAGACAAGCCCCAGTGGTAGCAGCTCAGCCACGTAAGGGGTTTCTGTTGCCAGCTGCTCATCCTATTCTTCCCGCTGTGCGTGCCAGCTAGCTACCCAGGTAGCTGCTCCCTGACCTGGGCTGTCCAGACAGTCCCCATTCCATCATGCATTTCTGATAACAAAGCCTTTTTAAAAAGCCTGTCACTTTGACATCAGGGGGTTAGGAAACAAGTGCGTGGTTGTGATGCTAAGGGATGATGTTGCCCCCTGTGGTGAAGAGCAGCTGGGAGCAATAACCTCTTCACCCCACTCAGATGCATCCAAGGCAATGCTTCTGACGATGGCCTTAGGCAGTTAGAGCTTTCTTACCGCACAGGAGCCTCAGGGGATTTTGGGCCAGTCTCCTTTATGGGTAGCAAATGGCCTCGAGATGCAATATGTTCAGTAAAAGTAAAGAAGGTAATGCTAAGATGTGCAGTAGCAGAATTCAAGAAACAGCAGCTTTGCTGGTGAGAACTTGGGGCTCTGAGTTCTCAGGCATGTAGGTGGAAGTGATTTTTGGGTACCATTCGTGTACCAAAGCACAGAAATACCCGTAGTAAGCTTACACACATTTTTATAGCTGTTGTGTGAGTTGCAGTCCTACCAGGTATGCAGTCAGATGACTTAGCTGTGATTTAGCTGCATGCCTGAGGTGTATCTAAACTGGCTGTGCCAGGGCTCACTTTCCCCTTCTTTGTTACAATTTGTAGTATGCTTATCAGGCAACAGAAGTAATCCTCATAAATATTCTGAATAGAGCTAAAGTAAAAACAGCATTGATGTTTCAGGAGGAAAATTCACATTCCAAATCAGGACAAATTAGAAGTCCTCAAAGTTTTCACAATTAATAATACAAACTCCCCTCTAATTTCACTGTGATACACTGGAAGCATTTCCCAAAGATAATCTTGAATTACTTTGTTTAGACTTAAGCTATGTAAAATAACTTACAGTGCTGGTTAGATTATATTTGGAATTGATACATTTTAAATGGGCAAATTGAAACATCTCAGAAATATTTCTAACTGATAGCAGGTTAATTGCTTTGGAAAGCACATCTTTGGAGTGTCTCCGGAAAGCTTTACAAATGAAGTGGCTCCTCCAAAATTAAGGAACTCTTGTGGATTTTTGTATCCCTTTTGGAAAGAGGGGTTTGATGCAAAACCTGAGATAGACTCAAGTATTGCAATGCTGCAGACTTTTGCTGTAATGGTATTTCAGAATACATACTGTCTTCAGCTACAAATTGACAAAATATATAGTGAAACAATATGTGTTGGGTTGATCAGCACAAAAATGGATGTTCACTTTGGGGGTGGCGGTGGGGAACAACACACCAAACAACCCTTAAAACTGAAGCATGTCTAATGTTATTGCATAACTGAGATTTGATAATTGGATTTTCTCTCTCCCTCCGCTTTTGCTCCCTTCCCTTGTCTGTTCTTAAAGCATGTGACATAGTTTTAGCATCACATCCCTCATTTTTCCTTTGAACTTTATCAAAGCAAAAAGCAATCTCTTCTTACCTGGCTGCTGCAGATTTACTTTTAACAAGGTGGTGTTATGGGGCAAGTGTATGCTTGCATGTTTCCTTCAGAAAACCATGACTAAATGCTGAGATGGAGAAAAGGATTCTGAGCCGTTCCCTGAGCATCACCCTTTGTAATACTTAGCGTCTATGCTTTGAGAGGTCACACTAGATGGAATTTCAAAAGTTGGAGTGAAATTTCTGTTGGCATGTTTGTATCCATAGAGGGAACAATTTCATTATTTTGGGGGGAATTTTAAATGGGAGGATAACATTGCATATTTTCTTCTTGTGTACTAAAACATGCGTGTTTAAAACCAGAAGTTTTTCCTGTGTTTTTTGCACGTAACATGTCAAACTACTTACTTAAATTCTTGATCGAGGAAGAGAAAAGTGGCAAAAGGAGTACCTGCTGAAGGTACTCTTCCTTCTGAAGGGAGGGCTCTACTACAATTTCGTATTCCAGCTTTTAACAGTGCCCTACTGCAGTGATCTACTGAGGCTGCAGTGACAGTCACCTTGTTTTATCCCATATTGGCATGGTCTGACAGGTTTACAGTAAGTATGGCATCAGACCACTGGCTTCTGGTGGCTTTGAGGAATGGTCCTAATGTAGTGGCATCAGCGTGATTTGCCGTCTACCTGAGTCACTGAGCAGAGATGCAGAAACCAGTCTCATGCTGAGCCAGGACTGCAAGTGGTTCAGAATGACTGACAGCCTTTTTTCACTTGCACAGTATTGTTGAATACTGAAAATAATGATTTGCAAGTAAAAAGAAGTGCATAATTTTTCTGAACTTACAGCCTTCATGCTTTGTTTTAATACCTGACTTCTTTGTCAGCTCTGTTAAGTAGGAAGGTGGTTATCAGTTTCACAAGACACTTGTCTGCCTTTTCCACTCAAAGCTGTGGGCAGAGCTGATTGAGCCTTGGTAGCTTAGCTAACCCAAACATTTGTTGTCGGTTTTGATAACTTCACCAACTTCACCATACATCTTTATACTTGTGTTGATCAAAGCTACTGTGGCAACCATGTTGGACAAACCCCCTGTCTATGTGACTTATTGCTTCTGGGATTCTACTGGCAATTAAATCATTCTGTATAACAGTATTTTTCTCATGCATGTAGGTTTCTGAATTTTAAAAAAAAATTCCTTCAGAGGATAGGCTATACTTATTCACCAGCAAAGCCACCCTTACTGGAATGAAGGCTTATGAACCAAGAGTACCAGATTGTCTGGAATAATCACCACTGCTTTCAAAATAGAAAGTCTTAAAATTGTATAAATAACATTTACACACATACACACAACAGAAGTGACTGAGTATTTTTCCTAGAGCTGGAAGTGGTTTACTAGTTCTTCTGCATTCAGATCTTTGGCAAAGGCCTTGAGCAATGCAGACCCAGGTTAAAAGAAACAGTGCTGGGCTTAGGGAGTGAAGGGACCGGGATCTTTTTGCTATATTTGTTGCAGCTTTTCTTATTTGTTTTAAATGCATTGCCAGGGGGAAAAAAAATTTACAGACACCACATCTGCAAATTGCTACAGCCTTGCATAACCCACTGAATTCAGTGGAGTTCCTAACAGTCATTCAGGTCTGCCCACATGGAAGAAAATATGGGATTGGGTCACAGTTAGATGACTTAGGTTAGTAATTATACTAACAAAAATCAACACAGAGACAAGCCTAGTTAAAATGAAATTATTAAAGTTACTTTTTTTAAAAAATTTTACGTTTTTGTTCACCACTTTTATTTTTCTTTGTGCTTCACACCCACATCCCCCAGAAGTCCTTTTTCCTGTTTTTAATTTAGAAATAATCATTACCCAGTTAGAAGATGATAATCTGTGCAAGCACAAATTGTATTTTTGAGCATATTAGCTAGGGCAAAGCAGGCAGGCTTACATATGAAAACAGAAACCAAAGTCTTGGTTTCTGAGGGTAGTTTTACTCTGATTATTCAGTATTTTTATCCTAATTATTGTGTTAAGAAATTTTGTTAAAATTTCAGCTGCCTGGAATATGGGATGTGTTTATATACAAAATGGGGTCTCAAGGCTGTTTACAGAATAGAGGAAGAATTGTTTTGCTTGTGACTGAGTATGGTTTTAAGACTTTTTCCAATCTTTTTCCCAGTTTTATGACTTGCTGTTTGGAAGGATTTTGTCAGTTGAACTTCTTTCAAGAAAATTTGTTAAACCTTTGAAGAACTTACGTTGGGTTCTGTTAAAGTACTGTAAATGTGTAAACCACAATGGTATTTTCAGACTATCTTTTGCCTAAGATGATCAGTCCAAACTAATAAGACTTTGGAAGTAAACTATTGTGTTGTACCTTCCTGAACTAAGGGAGGTCAGTGAGCAGGAGCAGGCAGGCTTTGTAGTCCGATGAAAGAAAAATAAAATAGTTGGTTAATTTTTTTTTTCAAGCTTTGCCTTGTCTGATTATACGGTAAACGAACCTTACTGAAAGGCTTGTGCCGCCTTTGCTTTCTCAAGTGGACAGGTATATGGCAAGTAAGTGTGTGGTTTATAAAACCTGATGTTCCAGTAATGGAGCCAAAAAAATCAATGGCTAATCTTGTCAAATATGCCAACTTCCAGAAGCATAATTAAAATTTAGAATTAGAAACTAACAACTGCTTAAGTACTGCAATGCTTAAATTAGTGTTCTTTTGGCTTTTTTTAATGGAGATCTGTATCTTCTGGAAATATCAAGGTGAACTTACTGAGAAGTGATGTAACTGTTTATATTACTCTAGCTTGGATTAGTGTCTTGACAAAGTACTGTTATCAGAAGTTCCTGTGGGTTTTTCTTTAATTGTATTCTCTAACTGTTGAAGGGTAAATAATTTAACTGAATATTCAATGTAATCAGATGAGCATTTTATTCACATAATCATTTGATCGGTAGAATCACATAGGTATTTTAGAAGATGCTGTGTTCATTATGAGAAGGTCTGCAGTAAAGAAATGATCAAACATTTTTTTTGTTGACAAAAGTACAATGCTTGATGCTTAAAAAAAAAAAAAAAGGTGGTACACAAGAAGGACACGTTATCAGGTCTGAATGTTTCTTAGCTCATTATTGGGAAAGTCAGAATGTAGCTCTTGAATGCTCTGGCCTGAAATATAAGACCTGAATTCCAAGCTGAAAATGATTGTATCAGGAAGAAGACCTATGACTATCTCAGGCTTTTGAAGCTTAAATAACTAATCCAATTTTAGTTCTTTGTTTTGGTAAATTTTTATAATGTAATGAACTGGATATTGGCTTATACCCTGCAAACAAAAAAATCCCTTTCTTCAGTGTTGAAAGTAACATTAATGAGGAAGAGCTAGTGAAAGTGAAGCAGTCTTCTAGGTTCTAACACTTTGTGTTTGAAAGCAATTTCTCAGACAAGTAATGCACAGTAAGTAGAGAGTGCCCATACATTTAGTGTTTTAAAACAATAATAATTATTTTCATGTTGTGATGCAGCCACGGTGTCTTAGAGATAGAAATAGTCACACAGAATTCATAGGATGTCAGGGGCTGGAAAGGACCTCGAAAAATAATCCAGTCCAAACTCCCTGACAGAGCAGGATCACCTATACCAGATTGCACAGGAACGCATCCAGACCGATTTTGAATTATCTCCAGAGAGGGCGACTCCACAACCACCCTGGGCAGCCTATTGCAGTGTTCTGTCACCCTCACAGTGAAAAAATTCCTTGTCGTGTTGGAATGAAACTTCTTATGCCGCAGTCTTATGGCTCCATTCTCCTGGCACTCACCCTTTACATATTTATATGATGAGGTCACCCCTCAGTCTCCTCTTCTCCAAACTAAAGAACCCCAGCTCACTCAGTCTCTCCTCATAAAAGAGATACTTCATTCCTTTAATTGTCTCTCTGGCTCTGCACTGAACTCTCAAGCAGTTCAATGTCCGTCATGAATTTGGCGACCCAGAACTGGACACAGTACTCCAGATGTGGCCTCACCAGTGCAGAGTAGAGGGGCAGGAAAACCTCTCTGGACTTAGTAGCCACACCCCTTTTAATACACCCCAGAACAGCATTGACCCTCCTTGCTGTGACAGCACATTGCTGGCTCATGGTCAACCTCCCATCAACAAGGACCCCCAGATCCTTTCCCCCTTCACTGCCTTCCAACAGGTCAGTCTCCAACCTGTGCTGGTACCTGGGGTTGTTCTTTCCAAGGGGTAAGACTGTACCCTTGCCCTTATTGAATTTCATTGAATTTCTTCCTGCCCAACCCTTCAGCCTGTCCAAGTCTTGCTGAATGGCAGCACAGCCTTCTGGTGTGGCAGCCACTCCACCCAGTTTCGTGTCATCAGCAAACCTGCTGACAGTGCACTCTGTTCCCTCAGCCAAGTCATTGACGAATATAGTGAGTAGTACTGGTCCCAGTACTGACCCCTCTGGGACCCCACTAGTTACAGACCTCCAACTGGACTTCATCCCATTGACCACAACTCTCTGGCTTCTTTCCTTCAACCAGTTCCAAATCCACCTCATTACCTGATTATCCAGACCACACTGCCTCAGTTCAGCCAGAAGGATACTGTGGGAGACACCTGTGGAAATTTTAAAATGTAGATATGTGAGATAAGTGTTAATACTTGAAAGTTTTAAGTTACATCTTTGATTTGGCTATGTCTTATCACTTTTATGAATTTTAGTAAGGTAAATTTTAGAATGCCGTTGTTTCAAATTTGTTCAAATCTGTTCAGTGCATTCTTCAATGAAGCTTTTACATAGTATGATCCATATATATCCATATGTGATTTTTCTCCTTGATTTATGTGGTTACATATATAAAATATTCATACCTTAATACAAACTAAAAACAGTCTTTATTGAGTTAAGTCGTGAATGTGAACACCAGGATGCAGAAGTGATTGATGGTTTTCTTACCACGTGTAATAGCCTACCAGGATTTCACAAAACCTTTGTTCACACACTTAAAAATTGCCAGAATGTTTCCTTATACAGCAGATAGTAAAATCCTGAATTGCAGCTGAGTACTTCAGAGATATTTTCTTAAATGTTGCTTAAAAAAAATAGACTGGAATTAAAGGATTTGTGTGTGTGTATAAATACCATAGATGCAGTTGCATATGGACTGAATACATTCTTGTATTCGTTTTATTGAATGGATTTCATCCATTGTATCATAGCTTGGCTGTTTAGGGTTTTTGAGAAACACTTTCCAACACAGCAATTGAAAACTAGGTTAATTTATAAAATATTATGATTTTTGGGGTGTTTTGTTTGTTTGTTTGTTTTTTAATGTATCTGTTTCTGGAAGTTTGCTTTATCTTCTGGGATGGTATCAGAGCCTGCTGGGTGATGCTAAACTGGAGAATGAGCTCCAGAAGTGTTCTTCCCATTCTCAGCTATGCATATGGTCCTGCACGCAGGATCAGGCTGGAACTATCTGGCAACCCTTACAATATGTCACGTGGCCATCAGGTTCTTGGCAGCCACTGCTACACACAGCAGACCGGTTCCTGTTGGCATGCTTTGCTTTACAATGCCTAATGTAGCCACAGTCCGTGAGCCCTCTGTCTCCTGGTGGGAGACCTGCTTGCCTAAGGATTGCAGGGGCCTTCTCTGATCCTGTCAGTGGTGATGACAACAAAGCTGTGATCCTGGGAACAAGAATTTGAGACAGAGCACTTTAAGATGGGTAGCAGGAATTCATGTCATTCATCAGGGGGGAGTATTCATGTTGTATGCTGTAATCACTGTAATTAAGGACTATAGTAGTATTTTGTTGTGGGTAGGAGCCTCCTGGTATTTTTTTGTGCCCCTCCTTTTTCTCAGGCTTGTGTATCCTCGGGAGTGAAATTATTAATGACCAATGTGCTCACTCCTGAATCACCCCAGTAATTTACTACAACTTGTTCCCTTTTGATTGGCCTCTCCATGTAGTCATGTAGAGCATAACACAAAGATGGATTGTATGGCATTCTCTGCTGGGGAAAATCAACACATAGAGCAGGCTCGATGCCAAGATGCTCATAATTAAACTGTTGCTGAGGACAGGATTACATCAGAGTTTCTATCAGTCATTCACTGCAGTTTTTTGTCTATTAGTACTTAATTTTTTAATTTTTTTTTAATATTTAGTTTTTGTCTTCCTGCTTACCTTTCAGTTGAAACACTGCAGCACGTGGAGATGTATAAATAAAAATAATTATTGGAGAACACAGGAAAAAAAGATAAACTAATTCCATTATTCTGACTCTGGTTGAAACCAGAATCTTTGAGGTGTTTGCGTTTATTCATCTAGTAAAAATGCCCAATTGTTGTCATTCTCATTCAGCAATCCTCATATTGTTGCAATTGAAGAGTCCGTTGCAAAACTGAGATGAAGTGGTTAACAATCTGTACAGCCAGTGTGTTAGCAGTTTGTGTTAAAATGTAGTGGAACAGCAGGTGTAATAAAAAAACAGTAACAAAGTGGTTAAACTTTTTTTTGACCCCCCCATTCCTTCCGATTCACATGTAGTAATTTCTGCTATTACTGGTATTAGCATAGCATGAATTACGCTGATGTACTGGAGCAGAGTTTGCTTGCCCGAATACCATGACTGTACTTCACCTGCTACTGTATTGCTGCTATTGTTATCCTCTATTACAGCGACCTTAACCAAGTAATTTGTTTCGGTAGCACTCAAAATGTTTGGTGTGCAGTGCATGAAATGTGGAGGGGTCCAGGATTCCAGTGCAAATAAGGTAGTCTGAGGAGTAACAAATGATATCGAGTGCGGCTGAGATCACTGTAACCGGATAAACAGTGTGGTGTCACAAAATTGTCTCCCAGTTGACAAAACAATCCATATTTTATAGATTGCCTTAAAAATTGAAGGATGGAGTCAATTATAGCCAATTATGATGCTACATTTACTGGAGGAGTTTTCATATCCTTTGGGGAGGAATAAGGAAGTGTTCAAGTCAGTCAAATAAAGCTTTTGCATTTGCTTTCTGGTTTTATCTAAATGCAGTCTGTTCTTATTTCTTTAGGTGAAAACTGCATATGAAAGCTGAGACCAAATTATCAGGAAAATATTTTATTTAGTTCTTTCACTTCTTTTCTTTGTGTTGAGTATAATATTGTGATAGATAATAAGCAAGTAGAACAAGAATCTAAAGCATCTGCTCCCCCTCCTTTATGGGCAGTCTATTAAAGTGAAAATAAAGGAATGAGAGCAAGGAACAGTTTGCTGTGACCCACAGTTGCTTTTTGATTATGGGATACAGAAGGAATGTACTGGACAGACAGGTGCCCATATTCTTAAGAGATCTGATTGTAGTCTCAGTGGCTGAGGAGCAAATGTTCATTTAATGGCATAGTGCTCTGTCATTGAGATTATTTTCCCTCCTCCCATTTTGATTCTCAGGTAGAGCATTGGGGAGCCGTGAATCCTGTATTATGCTGTAGGACTGACAGAGGAGTAGTTTTCCTTTCTAGCACACCATACTGTCAGTAATTAATTAAATATTCAAATAGATAGATAAAAGTGTATTCAGATACAAAAACCCACAGTAAACAAGTTCTTTGAGTAATGTTTTGAAGCATTACCCTTCTTCTGTGCTCAGGATTTCATTTCACCAGCTAGCTTCAGAGGGTGACCTAGTACATGAGCCAATGACAAAAGCTACTTGTAACAATTCAGATCATGCTTTCTGCTTTATGAAATGGGATTGTAAAAATCCTCTCAAAAATGACATCTGAAATAGCATTAAAACACAATTTCCCTTTGATAAGGTTTTAAGGCACTCATGAAAAGTGACACTGCTTTGAGTGGCTCTGTGTCAGCATTATGCAGTGCATTGCACATAAGTGATTAATATCCATTAAAGGTGTGAGGGTCACTTATTTTTACTCATTAGGTCATTAAACACTTTTATTGATTTCTGTTCAATTAGTTACATTCTGCTGGAATATAGAAATCTCTAGATGTACTAATAATGTTGTTTGTAATAATGTTTATAGACCATACTTTAAAGGATATAGATATAGGTAGATAGATAGATAGATAGATTACATTCAAAATAAATTATCATGCCTAAGTGAAACACAAAGGTGCTTAAGGAAGCAATAATATTGTGCTGTTTGCTAATTACCTGAACCTGCTTGATTGCAAAAGACAATTCTATGACACACGCTCTAAAATCAGTTATTAGCCATCTTCGGTGCATTTGTTGCTTTTTCAAATTATACAAAAGTAAGGTATGTATTTGGACCACTTCTATTACACAACGATAAAGCATCTTTTAAAAGTCAGATGCAAACCTGAAAATCCTGTCACAGTGAATGTAAAATCTGTAGAAAGTTTATCTCCTAGGAGGAAGTATGTGAGACTTGGTTAAACGTAACAGGTGCATTTTAGAGCTGTATGGGTTGGATACAAAGTAGATCGAAAAGAAAAGAAACGGAAGTCATGTTCTACCCTCCTTACTTAGATGCCATCCAAGCAACTTTACCTTGACAGTCTGAGCTTGTTTCCTTAGCTAAGAGATTTCTGTTTTGTCCTACTCAGAAGAAAATGAGGCTTCAGATTAATTTAAAATCTGAGGGAAGAGTTGTGATAGTCCCGTTAATGTCTACAGTAATCCGATATTGTAGTTGTTGCTTTTTACCTGACGTCTCCTAACTATTTTACTGCTGGACACAGTTTATCAGAGTAAATTGCCAGGTTTTGGCTTGGGTGTAGCAAAAGTGGATTGGTACATTTATCTCTGCACCTACAATGCAGTTTTCTCTCCAAGCAGTGAGTTGCGTGACACAAAATGATGCTAAGTAGTGGCCAGTTTATTACAGTGTCTCTGAAGAAACTGTTGTTCACTTAGCTTTTTCTTCACAGGCTGCCTGCCTGATCTCATTGAAGGAAACCTGAGCAAAGCTGTGTTATTAATGCATTACAACAAGCTTTTTACCTATCAGGCGGAGAGGTTCCCGCTATCTCCTTTTAAGACAAAACTTAATGGAAGATGCTCAGCTGGACAGGTTCTCTGATGATACTCCTTAAGTGCTCATCCCAGGCTGATGCAAATATGGAGAGAGCCATGAAGCTGCAAGTGGCAGCGTTTAGTATCGTCTCCCTCATAATGCCTGAATAATTTTCCAGAGAGCGATCGCCACAGCTGCTGTGAACATGGCTATTTGTTTGTTTTTCACCTTGATCCTGGAGGATTGCTGATCTAGCTAATCTGCTGCGTGGGGCCAGCAGTGGAGGGGGGGACACAGAACGACGTTCCCCTGCCTGCAGCACCAGCGCTCTACGAACATGGCAGGATCGGCAGCCAGAGCCTGAGACGGGCTCCCGGACTCCAGCGGAGTTACGCAGGCAGGCTCCCTCGTCTGTTTTGTGCGGGGAGCTGAGCGATGCTGCGGAAAGATGTAGAAGGCGGTGAGAGAGCCGGCTTATGTTTTTCTTAATGGATGTTTGTGAGCAGGAAGGAGATGGCATGGGCTGTCAGGGTGAGTTACGGAGCGCGTTTTGCGGTCTCCCTCCGGTTGGGCAGCTCATTATGTTAAACAGTGCAGCTTTTAGAGTGCCGTAGCTCTCCTTTTATGTGCCATGGCCTTCATTTGCTGAAATGCTTTGAGTTCACGGTGTTCAAGTCGTTTTGGAAACGGGATGTAATTACAAAGGTTTCTTATGCTTACCAACAGCTTTTTTTGAGCCAGTATAATTATCATTACTTGTGGATACTGTAAATTGAATATCCCCTCCCTAATTACATTAAACTCAGTTCTTGGCTCCTTAAACAGCCAAATAAGAAAAGTTCACCCTTTACTATAAATAGAAAAATTGTTCCTGTAGTTCTGCTGACCTTTTAAAGCAAAGTGCCTTACATGATGCTGTCAGGTGTACATTATAAAGATAGCTTGTAATTAGATCTGTAATGAGGAGCTCGCTTACAATGGCTTTCTGGAAAACTTCATTTATTCAGCGTTTTCTGACTGCCTGGCAGAATTAAAGTTTCAGGATGCGTCAGACTTTCAAAGAGGCCAGCTGCCGTTTTGCACTTCACCTGCTCTGCACCAGTGTTTTGTAGCTGCCCAGTGCTACAGCCAGTGCTCAAAGGTAGCTGCTGTACCTGCAGGACTTAGCCCAGCTCTCTGAAAACAGTAGAGTCAATGGAATTATTTAGCTAGCAGTCCAAGGATTTCTATGATTGATTAATGTTTCTTCTCTCACTTCAGGAGACAGGTAATGACTTCATTTGTAGCAAACAGGACGTTGAAGAAAAGAGATGGCTCACTGATTATTTTTATTTTCTTCTGGTTAACAAAAGTAACTGTAGTCGTGCTGAAATGTAAAGTGTCTCATCTGATAGAAGGATACAGAGCTTTAGTTAGAGTTGATGTGCTTGCCTTGGATTCAGTCTGCTGCCCGTCACAGCCCCACCAATTCTGTAAGAACACTGAAGGCATTTCTCTGAAGTTTGTCTCCACTTACTTGCAGTGACTGAAATTTTTAGTTCATTGCTACCTGCTAATACTTACTTTGCTTTTCTCATTCTACTTTAATTAAAATCATGCCATTTATTCCCTACAGAAGCTTTTTTATTAGTCTGGACTACTTATTTTCCCAGAGTGCTTCCTGCTGAGTGTCCTTCATGACCTGTCATAAAAACGTGCTTGGACAGGACAAATTGAATTGTGTGTCTTTGCAAAAGAAAGAAACTTCAATTACAGTTCAGTGGTAGAGAATTACAGCTGTAGGAAAAAAATAGGAAAAAGGAAAATCCTTATTGCATAATGAACTACTAAAACATTTCAATTGAAATAACTCCTAAGTGGTTTTTAATGACTTATAAACCTGGAACAAAGGCAAAAAATAATTTGCTATTTAACCGATTTTAGAACATGTGTTGTTAGTCCATCTTCACTCCCCTGTATCAACTCTTGGCTTACAGTTTAATAAAATACACTGCATTTCATGTTGAAAATTACTCATGTTCAATATGAACATCTCTGGGGTTTCTTCTAATATATTTTCTAACTTTCTTTATCTGCTACATGGTAGGCAAAGCTCCTGTATGGATTGTTTATAGATTTGGTGGTAGTGTGTTTCCATGTGCATATAGGAAGTGAATAGTATTTTACACAAGAAGTAGAGAGTAGACTATACAGAGCCAGTACTGACAGGCAGATTCTGTGTCTGATACTTGACAATCCGAATGAAAACCAAAACAGTCTTATGGTTCATCCAGTTGTACAAAGATCTGAGTAGTATGAGTCCATTAGCAAACAGGCAAATCCTTTTTTATAAAAGCAAGAATCAGATATTTTAGTAGAGATGTGTAGAGACTAGCTAGATACCTGAAGGCCTGAATGTAGTTGTTCCTGGTTGTGGAATCTCAGTGAGTAAAAACATTTGCATGCTGTTCAAGCAGCAAAGAGTTCGATTCTAGCAACATCTTGAACAGTTGAAAGAAAATGAGGAAGAGAGAGTAGTGAGAAAGGTAAAACTTTAATTTTTTTTTTATTATTATTAATTTGTTACTACTTACCCTTCTTTTGCAGGCACTCATGCTTACTGTTAAGGCTTAAAATCTTTAGTTGCTTCAAAATGTCATGGCAAAGTGATTTTTAGCTGGCTGTATACTGCTATAGTGAAGGTAGATCTTCAAACTTGTCTTTTTGCTGCTGTTTCAAATGCTAGTGAAGCTTGTGTGTTTAACAGTAGCTGAACTTCTGATACTCCATAATGTTTTTAATAGAACTCATTGATTATATATGTGTAATTTGTCAACCTCTTTTGAATAGTTTATCAGTAAGTGTCTAGAAGGCACTGTGTTTTGGATATAGTCTCTTGAAACTGAAATGCAGGCAGTGTTAAAACCGCAACCTTTGTCCCCCTGATTATAGGTCGTTCTTCTGCATTAAGCTTCTTCCTGGTTTGCTCCTACCCATGTAAAAGTAAATACAAAATCGTCAGTAATGAAGCATGTCATCCTATCAAATTCTCTCTGCTGGAAGAGGGACAGTGTATGAACTGGGTGGTATTAGAAAGTGGCATAATTGTGGTCTCTCTTTTGCTTCCAGTTCAGTTCCTAACAATATTTGGGCAACTTTCTTTTGGCAGTTGAGCACTGAGCTGACATTTCAATGGCAATGTTTATTGTAACCCCAAGGTCTCATTCCAGAGCGGTAATGTTCAGCTCAGAAACCATCACTGTGAAATTAAGGTGTTATTTTCCCATGTGCATCACTCTACACTTATCCTCACTGAATTTAATATATCATTTCATTGTCTAGTCTCTCATTTCATAAGGTTCTGTGATTCTTCACCACTTGCCCTCATCCTTACTGCCCTGAATAAGTTTGTATCATAGATTTATTGAATGGTTTGGGTGGGAAGGGACCTTGAAGATCATCTGCTAACTTGGTTGCTTCAGTGCTCAGCTGCCTTTACAGATCAATTACAGGTATGGAAAGAGGAACACACCTCAGTGCAGATTCCTGTGGTATACTCCCCTGGTAAACTTACTCTGCTATGCTGACTTGGTCATTTGCCATGGATGCTTAGTTTCTTTGAAATTATTTAATTTTAGAGTAATTTACCCCAACTGCCAACCTAACACTGCCAAGACCACCACTAAACAAAGCACCACATCTACACATCACTTAAATACCTGCCAGGATAGTGACCCCACCATTTTCCAGGGCAGGCTCTTCCGGTGCACAACAACCCCTTCAGTGAAGAGAATTTTTTTCCTAGTGTTCGTTGTAAACCTCCCTGGCACAATTTGAAACCGTTTCCTCTTGTCCTGTTGCTGGTTACTTGAGTAAAGGGTCTGACACTCACCTCGCTACAACCTCCTTTCAATTGGTTGTAGAGAGCAATGACTTCCCCCCCCCCCCAGCAAACTTCCAGCCACTCTTCCTCAATCCTGTAGCCTTGAATGGGGTTGTTGTGACCAAAGTGCAGAGCATAGCACTTGGCCTTGTTGAACGTCATATGACTGGCCTCAGCCCATCTCTCTTTAGAGCCATCCAACCAGTTTTTTAACCAGCAATGAATACACGGGGCCTATAAGAAAGCCGGGAAGGGACTCTGTAAGAGCTTGTAGTTCAAATGCAAGGTTCTGCACTTTGGCCACAACAACCCCATACAGCACTACAGGCTGGGGACAGAGTGGCTGGAGAGCAGCCAGGCAGAGAGGGACCTGGGGGTACTGGTTGACAGATGACTGAATGTGATCCAGTAGTGTGCCCAGGTGGCCAAGAAGGCCAATGGCATCCTGGCCTGTATCAGGAGTAGTGTGGCAAGCAAGACCAGGCAAGTCATTCTGCCCCTGCTGTACTTGGCACTGGTTAGGCCGCACCTTGAGTACTGTATCCAGTTCTGGGCCCCTTCATTTAAGAAAGACGTTGAGGTGCTTGAATGTGTCCAGAGAAGGGCAGCGAGGCTATGAGGGGACTGGAGCACAAACCCTACAAGGAGAGGCTGAGGGAGCTGGGGATGTGCACCCTGGAGAAGAGGAGGCTCAGGGGAGACCTTATTACTCTCTACAACTACCTGAAAGGAGGTTGTAGCCAGGCAGGGGTTGGTCTCTTCTGCCAGGCAACCAGCAACAGAACAAGGGGACACAGTCTTAAGCTGCACCGGGGCAGATTTAGGCTGGATGTTAGGAAGAAGTTCTTCACAGAAAGAGTGATTGCCTTTTGTAATGGGCTCCCCTCAGAGGTGGTGGAGTCGCCATCCCTGGAGGTGTTTAGAAAGAGGCTGTATGAGACACTTAGTTCCATGGTTTAGATAATTAGAAGGTGTTAGGTGATAGGTTGGACTCAATGATCTTGGAGGTCTTTTCCAACCTGATTAATTCTGTAATTCTGCGACAGGACAGGAGGGAATACATTAAAGCTTGAGGAGTGTAGGTGTAGACTGTGTATTAGAAAGGAATTGTTTACAGTAAGAGTGGTGAGCCACTGGAACAGGCTGCCCAGGGGAGGTCATGGATACCCTGTGGAATCCAAGGGGAGGGAAGAGTTCATACTACTCTCCCTCTTCCCCAAGAATCAAAAACTGTTATTTTATGGTCACTCTGCCCGAGACCCAAGACAGTTCCCAACCATCTCACCACCCACAAGTCCTTCTGTGTTTACAAACAACAGGTCTAGTAGGGAGGCTTCCTTAGCTGACTCGCTCACCAGCTGTGTCAGAAAGTTACCTTCCACAGACTCCAGGAATGTTCTGGACTGGTTCCTCTGTGATGTATTTCCAGCAGACATCTGGTAGGTTGAAGTTCCTCTTGAGAACAAGGGCTAGTGATCACAACCTTCTCCCAGCTGCTTATAGAATATTCACCTGCCTTTTGACCTGATTGAGTGGTCTATAACAGAGTCCTACTATCATACCTGCCTCACTGACCCTTGCCTCTGATTCCTGCTTGTAAACACTCAACCCTGTCTTCAGTATCATTAAACTCCAGACAACCAAAACACTCCAAAACATACAGGACTACCCCACCACCATTCCTTTCTTTCATATCGCTTCTAAAGAGGTAACCTGCCATACGAGGAAAGGCTGAGGGAACAATTTGTTCAGCCTTGAGAAGACTTTATTACCATGTATCGGTACATAAAGGGTGGCTACCAGGACAATGGAGACTCTTTTTACAAGGGCTCAGATGGAAAAACAAGGGGTAAGGGGTACAAGTTACTCCTGTGTGATAGGTTAGAAACTTTCCCCTCCCACTATTGGAATTTACCAGACTAGCTCAGACTACTTGGAAGTAAGGTGAAGTCATATTTACAGCAAAAAGTAAGATTCTAGTTGGAATCTAAAAGAAATTTTTTTCACCATGAGAATATTTAGGCATCCGAATAATCTCCCAAGAGTGGGTTCCCCTACAGTGGACAGTTTTAAGACTCAGTTTGACAGGGTGTTGGGCCATTTCATTTACACTATCACCTAGAAAGGTTGGACCAGGTGATCCTTGGGGTCTCTTTCAAACTGGCATTCTGTGATAGTCATGTGATAGTCATCCATTGCAGCACTTTGGTTGTGCAAGTCATCCCACCATGTTTTTTGTGATGGCAACCATGTCATAGTTTTCATGCTGGCTGTTGGCTTCCAGCTCCTCCTGTTTGTTACCCATGTTGTGTGCACTGGTGTAGATGCCCTTCAGCTGGGTTATTGATCCCGCTACCATTTTGGAGCAAGAAACCCTAATTCCTACAAGACTGTTCACAGGCGCATCCATGGTTTCTAACACATCAATAACCTTTGTGTCTTTGCTGCCACATGGTTCTCCATCCTCTGCCTCCACAGAGACTGCATACCAAAGGGCCTCGCTAGCACATTGTTTTTCAAATGCTGCTATGCTAACCCTAGGCTTATCTCTACTGAACCTGGTTTTATCCCTTTCTTCCTTCAAATCTAGTTCAAAACATGAGCCCTACTAACTCCTGTGGAAATATTCTTTTCCCCATTTTGAGACAGGTGTACACTGTCTGATAAGAACAGGTAAGATGTAAACTGACCTGTGATCAAAGCCACTAAAATTCTGATGGGGGCATCAGGTTTAGAGCTGAGCATTGGCCTGCCGTCTCTTCCTGCTGCTTCCCCTCATCATTCCCTGCAACTGGAAGGAGAGAGGAAAGTACTTGTGCTCGTGATCCCTTAACTGGTTGAAGTACTTCACTTCCAAGTGCCTGCTATTCAAAGAATTGGGTTCATTTTGTAAGGCAGGACTTCATGAAAACTCTTCTCAAGCATATACTCAATCTATTACAATTTCTATTAACTAGCATATCGACATTAGGTTTGCAGATTGCTGTTTCCTGGAGCTTTTCTGGAACTGTTACTAGAAGTTGATGTCATATCAGCCACATTGGAGACCTTGAGTAACAAGTCACTATGGAAAGGGGTGACACATGGTCATTAGTAATGCAACTATTCTGTCTTTGAATTTTCACTCTCAGATGAATACTGTCTGGTGACAGCCATTTGTTGCTGAGGGTATTTTTGCTACACCCCTCTGTAAAACCCAGTACAACAGAGTTCCTTGTACCCTCCAATGTAATAATAGTCATAAATTAAAATCAAATCAGTTGTTTTAAAACTGGGTTAAAAAAATGTGACTCCTGCTTCTAGTATTATTTGCAAACTTTAGTAATATGCTGTTCAGGTTTTGTTTGTTTGATTGATTTTGTGTGTTTTCATTTCCCTTACTGGTGTTTGAGAGATGAATGTAAAAGACAGAAGAAAGGGCAAGGTTTCATTTACAGAGAATGATACTTTAAAAATCCTAAAAATACTTACATACAGTATAGAAAAGTCAGATGGAAGCAGTATTTTTATTTCATTATTCCCTTTTAATAAAAACATTTGGCTTCCATCAGTAATTGCATCAATCTCAAACTATATTAGCTACATTTTAGCTCCTGGATAAGAAATGTGCACCAGCACTGTTCCCGGTTTCCAAGTGAATCTTTTGAGATATTTCAGTTTTGAGGAATAATCCTTTGGCATCCCTCATTATACAGCTGTCATTCAAAGCTGAGCAAAGTTACAAGTTCTGTAGAAAAAAAAGCCTGAAGAAGTTTAGGATCAAAAACTACCATTTCTTTGGACAAAGTTGTGTCAATGTCTGTATTATTTATTCATTTTTTAGGGATTCAGAACTGGTTTTTAGTCACACTGGGCTTAAATTTTGAATCCATCAGGGTTTTGAGCTCTTTTAACTCCCTGAAGTGGGGTTCCCAGCCCACAAGGCAGAATAACGTTGCAGGTGAAATGCTTGACAGCAGGTCCTTTTGCTGCTTGAAAGCAAAAAGCAATAAGGCTCCTCAGGTGTCCGCAGAAGCGTAGCCATGATTTTACTGCAAAGCTTATCTGAAGAAAACTCCCTTATACTCAGGGTGGAAGCAGGGCAAAAAAAAAAAAATGTCTGTTCTTGTGTTTTTATCTTAAAGAAATGGGCTTTGTGGTCCTTTATAGGGTCCCACGTGATATAGAAACTGGCAGCTCTGATCCTCTAACTTCGCTTTGCTCTGTATTTCACATCCTGTCAGCTCTCAGTGGGAGAAATGACTGATTCTCTTTTTGTTCTGCCATGGATGTTCAGGGGCGTGAGGTATGATTCATCACAGGCATGCCACTCCGTCTGGTACTCAAGCATGCTCACGTCGGAGGTTTAGGGAAAGAATGCTGTTGTAATTGGGATTACAGCTTTTTTCCAGTTATGCTTGAAGAGTTTGCTGATTATAAGGAGATGCCATTTATCAGTAAGTTTGCTGTTTATCAAGATGAAGATAGAAAAGATTAAGAGAGAGAAAAACAATGAAAAAAATGACCAGGGAACAAGGTAAAATGAATTGCAAATAATACACGTAACTAACATGATCTGTATTTAACTTAAAACATTTTGGCAGGCGGAGATTAAATGGAAGTTTACCTACAGTACTGAGCACTGCTTATATTGGGGGATTTTACAGTGATTTCATTCCTGTTTCATTTTTTTCAATTACTGTGGACAGACCAGGGAACTGAAATAGTCTCATAATTCTTCACCACCACAAGGAAACAGTGTGAAAGAATTGCCACTTTTTCATGATAAATATGTACAGAACTGCAGCCTTCAGGAAGGGTTCCCCTTATACTATATTCATTATTTGTAGAGAAATCTTCTGGATTTTGCCTTCAGAAAGATCTTTTGGGCAAAATTTTTTGGGAGCATAAGAAACAGGGCAAGGAAGTGCTGGCTGCCAGCACTCCAGTTTGCTTGGATGTTGGCAAGATCCAGCTGTCAGATTTCGTATTGAGGGAAAGAAAGTCACTCACAGGTCTGAATGGCAAAAAAACTCGAGGGTTGTTTTTTTTTTTCCTAGGCTTTGCTTTCAATGAAGATCACCTTATAGAGACATACTATAGCTATGTTAAATCCAATTTATTACAGGGACTTGAACATCAATCTCCTGAGAACTAGCAGTATAACAATAATTTGAAAACTCTATAGGAGATAGGATTTTGCAAGTTTGTTTCAAACATAAAGTAGTTATGAAGGAAATCACACAAGCTCTTCCTTTAAAGGAAATTTTTAAAAAAGAAATGTGAGAGGTGTTGTGTAGGGGATGGTTTGGGAGCTTTCTGAAGATGCTCCCAGGATAGGCTTGAGCTGTAGACTTGTGTATACCAGTCAGATGTCCACACAATGTGTGCAACACTTCCAATATGATTGTGTTCAGCCACACATCTACTACTTCATAATCAGCCTGCAGTGTCTCTAAGACAGCAATATTGAACTTCAGATTTGGTATCAGGCGTGTTGTTTTATGGCTGCAAATCAACCACTTCTGCTTCCTTTTAAAATATATTCTATCAATGAGTATAACAATAATAATGGAGCGTTGTGGCTGCAAATGCTGCTGCAGTTCCTGTAGGGAATAAGAGACCTCAGGGTAAACAACAAAACTTGATCTGTTGCCAGACCTTCTTTGGAGTGAGTAGCTACAGAACGCAAAGATAAACGGGGAATAACCCTAAAATTCTTTCAGTGGGTGACTTTAAATCCAGATATTTTGTGTAGAGAATTCATTATGAGCACTTTTCCAGCTCTCTTCTGTAGCAGAGGAATGCACAGCTCAGCCTACATGCAAAATTTGCAGCCTCGTGGTTAATTCAGTCAGGCATCTGCTGCTTTTCAAGGCCAGGCTGAAATCTTCTGGTGTTTGGCTGCTTTTTCCTCCCGCTCTCAGTTTTTTGAAGCACAGCAGGCCAGCCTAGCTTGCAGCCAGTGTGCTTTCTGCTCCAGAAGGGCCTTTTGGTGAGGAGGATAACCAAAGCCAAGCTGTGTGAATTTTTCTTCAGTCACAGTCTACTCTTAGCTGACCTCTTTCCAGGAAATCAAGGGAGCAGGCAAGGACTCAGTTGGGCACAAACTCAGGGGTAGTGTGCGTGCAGAATAGTCATTGTGTGCTTAGTAAACCCAGCTTTTCTGAAAAGCATTACACTTTCTGCTCTGGCTGTGCACTTGAGGTTCAGCCACTTCTCCCCATTTAGCCAGTTCTTCCTAGCCTGCAGACTTGGCTGCTCCTGCCATGGCATGGAGCTGAACCCATTTGTTGCCAAATGTACCATCATTTCACTGACAACGCTGAGAATAATTTCCAGGCTTCACTCATGTAGGCACTGCCCTCTTAAAATGTAGACTGGGAGAACAACTAGCAGATTCCTCCTTTTTGCATGTTTATTTTAGGTCTTAATAGACTTAAGTATTTCAGGACTCTGTAGTAAAATAAATGCCTGAGGGAGCCTAAAATGTTCACACATAACTGGGGCTGGCAGGAGAACAAGAATTTACTGCCATGAAAAATTTAGCAGGCTTGGCATTCATCTCGATGTGGAACTAAACATGGATCTTTAGAGATTTAATGAAAAAAAGAGAAGGAGAACAAGTTGCTCTGCTATTAGCTGAGAGCTCATTAGATGAACCACTTACCTGGAAGGTAGGAGACTCAGACTTAATCCTATGACCTGGAATCAAGCAAAACATTTAGATGTCTTCTCTGGTTAGATGCTGTTTCTGCCTGTTTTTGTCCCTTAGACTGACAAAAAGTTTGGTTAAACATCTGAGATACCCCATCAGTAGCAAGTGATTTTTAAAGGTGGTTCTAAGTCTGCTCTTATGTTGGGGAGTCTACTGTTCCTTTTGGTAAATGACTGGAGAATACTCTTTCAAGAAGTTCCCAGTGGTGTCTGCTTAGCCCTGTGATAGTTTGGGAGTTACCTGCCCCCCACACTTTGTAAAATCACCCAGACTAGACTCAGCCAGTTGGAAGTTAAGGACCGAAGCTCTATTTACAGCTCAGCACAATGTACAAGCAGAGATATACACAATATACAGGAATATTTACAGAAATGTACAAGTTAAAGGTAATACAGAAACACAACTCCCCTCCCAGAAATCAGAGACCCCAGGAGGGGCTCCCAACCACCCTTCCACCTTCTCCCCAGCCCTGTACCTTACCCCAAGGTTTGCCTTACATGCAAGGTGAATTAGGAGGATCAACCAGGGGGGTTAGAAGGAAAGTGATTAGTTAAGTTACTCAGTAGAGAGAAGGCAAGAAACTAGACAGCCCGAGAGTGTCTGCAAGCCTGAGTGTGTTATCTGTGTTTATGTTCTTAGTCTTCAACAGCTCAGTAAGCCTCTGAGTGAAGTAGACATCACCATTGTTTTCTTTTCACAGCCTATTATATAATTTTCTCCATTAAAATATTCTAATTAGCCTCAAACCAGCACAAACCCATATTTTTTTAAAACCTGCTTGAGTTTACTTTCATCAAAAGAAGCAATAACATTACTGATATTACCTGTGCATTTATGCTATTCCATGGACATGTCACAAAATGCTGTAAATATGGCATAGTTAAATTAACTAGTGATACATTTAATACTCCCACATACTTTCATCGTGACAATTTTTTAGTGGAAGTTCCCTTCCTTTTCTGCAATAAATTAATCCATTTGTAATAGATGCAGCATTTCATTTGTTGTGTGAGGGAGAGTAAAGAAGTTATCTGTTAATAAGAACACTGTATGAAAATAAAAGGGCAGGGAGAGATGGAAGAAAGGAGAGAGGTAGAGGTTTCCTTGGCTGTAAAAGACAAGGAAATCAGGAAGCCCTGTCTCTAAAAGGTTGTAGATGCCTTGATCTGAATTTGTTGTGCAGTTTTCAGAGGTACGTTACCTGCCAGTTTTCAGTTCATAATCTTTGCAAGGGATAGGAGGCACGTGGGGTAAAAATACAGTATTTTGCAAACCAAAAGGGAGAGAGAACATGCCTTTCTGCTTCTAAATTCAGATCCTGCTAGGAGATGCCTGAAGCAGGGAGATGATTTTGTTCTGTCCAGCAATTTTGCATTCACCTAGCATAGGAACCTCTCCTTCAAATTCTGGTTTGTAGAAAACTGGAAGAGTTTCACTTGGGTAGGTTTTGGTTTTGGTTGGTTGTAGTTTGTTTGTTTGTTTTTTTGTTTTGTAGGGTGTTTGTTTTTTGGTGATGGTGCTTTTTTTTCTTTTTTTAATTGATAACATCAGTGAAGACTAAACTGAACTGGGAGTGGGAGGGGAAGAGCTGAATGTATATTAATCCAATGGATTCCATGAAAACAGACTGTAACCATAAAAATGTCAAATAAAGCAGTTGTGTTGTATATTTTTGTGTATAATGAATTGTTTTCTACTTTTTCTGCTAATCAGGCATTTTCATAAATCTATTTTCCTTCCAAATGGGTATGTTGCTGTTCCCAAGGAGCAGCTGTGGTAACATATTGTACTTGCATGTTAGGATTTTTTATTTTTTCTGAATGGAGTGATGTATGAGTCATTTATGCCTGAAACGTAGTAAAGCTTATTATACCATCATTCATACTACATCTTCTGAAGTAAACAGATACAAAAAGACACTTGCAGTGAAGGCTGGATTCCTAAGAGTTCGTATGGGAGGACGAATGTTATAGGCTGATGTACCATTTTTAGTCAAAAGAAATTTTATATAGTTCTTTAATAGCACTGCCTGCTCACCTCAGCACACATAATCATAACAGCAGTGTGACAGAGGGGCTTGTGTTAAACTGCATCGATTAACATCCTCCTCTATTTGACAGGATCTGACTTTGAAGTATCCTCTGATTTGCTTTCTACTTGTGAATGTAAAAATTCTGATCAAGAATTGACTTTGCAGGCTGTAACTGCTTCAGGAAACATGTAATGAATAATTATTTGGACTACTAGGATATCTCAAAGATAAATAACAAATACAAACAAGAAAAAAGAAAGCAGGAGAGCTGAGGCTATTCCTTTGTCTTTATCTCTTTGTGTAGACATTTTCAATGTAGGAGGCTATATTGAGTACCATTAACAGCAACTACATCAGAAAGCTGCATGCATGTTTGGTATAAACATGCCAAAGTACAAAAAGAATGACGTGTGAGTAAATTTGGGTTCAATTCTGTGTTTCTCTTTTTTTCTGCACTTACCAATTACGTTTTACCTGGTCTGATCCATTCAGAATGAATGTTTGGCTTGTAAATGTGTTCCTGCATAGTATTTTCCTTACTTAATGCTGCATTATCAAGCATCATATAAAATTAGTTACTCTGTGCCAATATGAATGTGAACAAAGTGAAGCCATTAGTTGGCTTTTTTCAGGGGCTGCTCTCATAATTGGTTGCATTACTTTTTTTTATAAAAGGAGCATTGTGTGAATACAAATGCAATCTTAGCCAAAAACCTGTTAAAAAATCTCTTTTTCAGAGGAGAAAGAAGGGGGTCAAATAAGAACTCTGTATCTCTTCTTGTCAGTAAATGCTTTGGTAGATGCTTTGGCAGTTGAGGTTTATGAAGGTTGATGTGAGGGAGTGGATAATCTTGGAAAGCATGTGCAATAAAGTATATGCGGAATTTTAGCTTTACAGGGCAGGGCTTCCAGACCAATGCCTTTAAATGCTTTCTGTGTAGTAACAGGCTTTTATCTGGCAAGTTTTACAGGTACTGAGAGTTGTATTTTGAAACTATAATGCTTCAACATTAATAATTTTCCAGGAACTCAGAAGCTTATACAGCTGCTTTTCTCAATCCTGCCGCTTAGGTGAAGAGCAGTTCTTTCAGAGTTTGCAAAGCAATCAGGCAAGAATTTGGTTTTTTCTCTTTTCAAAGAGATGGATAACCTCTGTAGATTTGGGTGGCCCGGTTGGCATTTCCCTTGTCTTTGGACAAAGGCCCAAGGATTGGAAGCAGCTCGGTAAAAAGGATTTGTTACCCTTGGCTCCGGTCAGGCATTAACATCTATTTTTCTCTATTTTGGAATTGTTCTTACGTGCATTTTTATTCAGTCTTGTGGACATTTTCTGTTTTAATTGAGAGCAAACCTCTTAGTCACCAGTGTGGCGTGGTTTACTTTGTTTTTTACTGTTCCGAAGTGGTCAAATTGGCAAAGAAATAAAAGATTATGTGGTTGGTGCTGCTGGATTTTATAAGCAGCATTTCATGAAAGTGTATTAGAAACCCCTTTTGTTCTTTGGTTCATAACTTTATGAAAGGTACTTTTGGACTGAAATTTTCCATGTTTAGTCTGAGCCCAAAGGGGTGGGGTTTTTGTTGTGTGGTTTTGGGTTTGTTTTTTTTACCTCCATTCAGCATTTTTTGACCTGCTGAAGCTAATGTGAGGTGTTGGGGGTTTTTTTGGGGGGTGTTTTTTGTTTGGGTTTTTGTTTGGTTGGTTTTGTGTGGGCTTTTTGTTGTTTTTTGGTTGGGTTTTTTTAAGAAATATTAACTCTCTGTCTTGAACTTGGATGGACAGCTAATAGTGTTTGAAACTTATAGTTTAAAATTGTACAGATAGCTAGAACACAATGCAGTCTTGCCAAGTATAAACGGATAGAACACAGCAAGGTTAAAAGCTGTATCAAATAAGGGATTTATATAACTAGGCAAAATGTATTCTGCTTTAGGTCACAGTAATTTCTTGTGGTGGAGGAGAGTGACTAAAAATGTGCAACTTTCTAATGCTTTTCAAGTACTGTATAAATTTTCTCACCAGTTACAACATTTGCTGATTGTATATTCAGGCAAAAATAAGGGATGTTATTGATGTGGGGCTCTTGTTTAATGCTGAATTTCCAGAGACACCTCAGTAAAGAGTCCATCTCTCTCTGAGCTCTCTGTACCAAACAGTTTCTTTTGTTCTGACTTTTCTAAATCATCCCTCAATGAGACTAGACTTCGTCAAAAATCTGTCCATAAAATGCCTCCTCTGGCCCTTTTCAGCATCACTGCCTTAGCAGCTTTGATAGTGAGCTAACTTTGGTGATCATGCGGTGGAGTTTCATTTAATCTTTCCAGCTTCCTGCCTGTGGTGGTCTATTTGTTTCTAAGGTTGAAACATTTTCTCCACATGGGCAAAGCTGATAAGTTTTGTTCCAGCAGAGAAATAAATTACATGCTAGATGTAATGAGACGTCAATGTCCAGTAAATGTCCTGTTGCTTGCAAGAGTGGTACTGCATGAGACAACAGTCAATAATTTTCTGGTAATTCTCTAATTCCTCCCTTCCCCAAAATTCCTTTGTTAAAGAGTTACATATAATATAGCAGCAACAAACCCCAACAAGGAAGGCAACTTGAAAATGCAGCAGGAAAGGAACAAATTTTGAAAATGGAGCGACAAAGAGCTAACAATGCCTACTCAGTTGTGTTACCTTCAGGCGTACGAACCCTACGTAATTCACATCTCTACTGGCTAGACAAGTTTGCTGTTATTTTAGCAGGACTGCACTCTCTTGTTGCTGAACTCACACTTTTTTAACCATTGTGTGGTTCTTTAGTTTTATGGGAAATTTTATTTGCTTTATTTTATTGGGAAAAGGCAGGGTGTAATGGCACGATGGTTTACTTCATACAGAAGGCTCTGGCAGCAGTGCTGCTCATTCTGGTGGCTGCCCAACAGTCTGCTGGTCTTGCAACGCTGTGCTTGGAGGCACAAAAACTTAATGCTAGGGTATGTGGCAGTCCCTGGATCAGCTTTCTAATGGGAACTGGTGAGAGTGGCAATAGTTATTGCATTCTTCCTCCTCCTCTTTTGCTGTGTTACAGGCTTGATGTTTTTGAAACAGCTAATGGTCAAAAAATTGCAGCTAACAGGGACATAAGTAAGTGCACAGAAAGAATTAGTTTGAATCTCGAGGAATAAGATACTACATCTATAGGTAAGTTTTACGGAACCTTTTGTCAGCAGGTTGTTGATCTTTGTCTCTACAGAAATCTCTTCAAATTGGCATGTTCTCTTCTAAGAGAAACAGTCATGTTCTGTAGTCTGCAGGGATAGACAATCTAATGGTCTTTAAGAGCTTCTCTGGATCCTTTGCTTCAAAGATATGGTTCCCTTTATAATGGACTACGAGGCAGCAGCCACACTGGTAGGAAAAATGGCATCCCTACCATTGTTCTGACTGATTTTTCTCATCTAGGGCCTTGTAGAACTAGGAAAAGCAAATTTAATGCATTAGTATTTATTTTGATTCTTCTTTAGACTTCTTACTGAGTTGGGAGAAATGAAGATGGGAAGTTACTTGATGCTGCGAACTGAATGATTTGTGAGTCAGTCTCAGATTTACCTCCTCTTTAACAAGCCTCTTCTCCTACTCCCTTGGAAAACAAAATCCTCCTGTGCTCTTTAAGATACATTTCCTGTCCTAGTCCAACAGGACTTTTCTGCACACACTCCCCACACCCCCCATTTAGCCCAGAGCAACACTGAAAATACAAAATACATGAGCAACCATAGGGTCATGCTGGAAGAATGATAAACCAGATGTGACATGGCTCAATCCATTTCACCTCTAATAATAACTCACCAGCAGGAAGAATAAAGAAGCATTTCTTCAGAGGTTGCTTTTTAGATGATTGCTTGTTATGAATTGCCATTTGAAAGAATATCAGAATTCAGAAAAAATACTGTTTTTTACGAAGGTCAGAACTGAGAGTGGAACTTTGGTAAACTCTTCAGCCTCCTCACTGAGTGAATATAATACACACACAGACTGAGAGTAGCTATCATTCATACATGATTTATAGTATATACCAATAGCTCCATTCTTGATGCTCAGTTCCATTTCTGGATTTAAAAAAAAATCCCACCGAACAGATAGGATTTTTTTCCTGGTCTTTCCTTCTGTCTGTGATGTATTTGTAGTTCGGGGGTTTTTAACATGAAAATCCTGACAGGTTTTTGAGAAGAGCTGAGTTCTGTCTACAGCACTGTATGTTGCTGACTTAGTTGCTTATTTTACACGTGAATTGATTAATAGGAGGAGAGAAAACGGCTGGCTGCACTTTTCCTTCACTCAAGAGACCTCTTCTTGCCCTCTGCCACCCTCATGTAGTGGTCAGTGAAGCAGTAAGCCCAGGCGGATGAACTCAGCAGTGCAGGGCTGTGACTGAGTCAGAAGTTGTTAGTCACAAACAGGGACCTTTTGCAGTGCATGGGTACACAGCTGTGCATACATGCCTGCATGTAGACAGACTGAACACCTCCAGTTTGGTCATACTTTAGCAGTTGCCAGCTTGGCAGCTGTGGTAGGAAGGAACCAGATGTGTGGCTGATCTGTACAGGCTTTATGAGGGAACCTCGGGAGCTGCCCTGCCTGCACGCTGTGTGCCCTTCCTAGTCTTGATGCTCAAGCTGCCATGTGCTTGCTGCCAGAGCTTGCAAATTGGTTGCAAATGGTGGTGGCCTGACCAAGACTGTGAACGTGTGGTTTGTACAGCTGGGTTGGTGGCTGAGCAGGTGTCTCCCTGTCCTGGCTGTGCTGGATGAGACTCTCATCACAAGGCAGAGAAGCGTGCATTCCAGCAGATGCTCTAAATGAAGAGGTGACATTTTCATGTGAGAACTTTTACGTTTCAAGTGGAGATATAAGTTAATCGAAACATTTTGCAATCTGGTGTTGATTTCCTTAGCTTGCTTCTGTTCAAAACCCGCTGCCACCCAAAAGGGAAAAAAAAGTATTAGGCATCTTTTTCTAAAAATATGGAGACTTCTCACTCAAAATGATTTTCTGAGTTAAATGAGGATTTTCATTCTTCTGGAAATAGCTTTCTGTTTCCCTTCCAACATTTTTCATGCCCACTTTTAATTAATAATGGGGGAAATAAAGTGGGAAGTTCAGCTGAGTTGAGCAGAGTAGGTCCTAAAAATAAAACCTGGATGCTAGAGATGCTTCCATGCTTGAGTTTCTTTAGATCAGCTCATGAACTTTCTGCCAGCTGAGCCAGACTTTTGCTCTTCTCTTGGCTTTTATGTTACAAGGTAATACCTTTTGCAGAAGAAGAAGAAACAATAGAGCGATACACTGCCAGTTAAGGCTCAGATTCTGCAATTTCTCTACATACAAAAGTCCCACTTGAATCAGAGTACTCCCTGAACTCAGGACTGAGGAAAGCTGTTTCGATCATGCGATCTTACCTGTTTAAGAATAGGATACTCCTTTATTTACCAGCCTGCTGAGCACCAACTGTTAAATTTCCAGAACCACCAAAACACTTCCAAGCACAGAGTGTTTGCTTCAGAAATGAATGTTAGTTGTACTGCATAACCGTTTTTCTACAGAAATACTTCCTTTTTTGATTGACAATTACAAGCTCTATATTACTGACTGTGATTATTATACTGCACTTGAAAGAAGGGAAAGTATAGAATATTTCACCTGTATCTTGCCTACTAGTTTATTACCTTTGTTTTCAAATGAATGTCCTCTCACTCTAGTTCTGTAAAGTTTTTTTTTCTTTCATAGTCTGCAGAAGCAGTTGCAACTTTGTGAGTTAAAATACATGTCAAGACCATGCACCTGCTTTGTTTAGAAGTAAGAACTTTCCAAGGAAACCTAAGAAAAGTAGCTGTCATTTATATTTAAGATTTGTGTCTGAGATATATTCACAGTTCATCAGCCCTCAAGGAGATTGGAAACTTGGAAAATACACTTCCCAATTTAGGAGTAAGAAAGTCCTTATCCCCTATGCATATAAAACAAGGCAAAACAAAAACCAAAACCACTTAAATGAAATATCTGACAGTAGATTGAAAGTGTCACTTTGATACTTTGGAAAACATTTATTTTAAAATGAGAATTCTTGTGTGTAGTTCTCACTGAAGTGTTTTTCGCTACGAGTGGATCGGTCGATACAGTCTTATTTGTGTGCATGTACATATTTGAAAGACCATCTCTGCATGTTATTTATTGAGGAAAACTTCACAGTAGCTACAATGGTCAACTATGTTCTTTGGTTATAAATAATTGTGTTGTCGTGTGCTATGCCACAGCATTTTCAGTATATCTATTTGCATGCAGAGTTTTAATTAAGAGATAACTGTCACTGCAGGTTGGCTGCAGAAGGCTGCAGTACCCAGCAGAGAGAGAAATGCCAATGCCAAGTCACACAGGTTGAAGAGCATACAGGGAGTCCATAGTAAAACCTGAGTTTACAATTAAAACTCACTTGTTAGTGTCTCTACTGTGTTATACAGACATGAAGAGAGCCCAGATTTGGTAGCTTAAGGTTTTAAGTGTGGAGTTAGGAATTTTTTAGGGAGCATTTTTAGTTCAATCTGCATATGATACATTGGAAATTGAAACTTTGGGATGTGATCAGTAAACTCGTCAGGAGGGTATTGGTGCCCTATTTAACAAGAGTGTGTTACAACTTTCAGCATGCTGAGAAATCCTAGAACAGATTGCAAATAGTCATCTCAGCTGGATTCAGAAGGCTGCAAGTGTCCTTCTGCCTGTTTGAAAGTGTTTTGGTTTCTAATTAATTTAGCCAGAAGACATATTATTTTTGACCTTCACAAACCACTGCTATCTGATCCCAGTTTTAAAGGATCCCACTAACTCTTTTATTTGGGGGGAAGGTGGGGGGGAATGTGGCTTGTCTTTTCCTGTTGTGAGAAGTAAAGTACAACATGAATATATAGATAGATAGATATTGTAAGTGAGCCTTTACAACATGTTTTTCCATAGTATGAGGTATGGTTTGGGGTTTATATAGCATAATAGTGGCACTTCAACTGACATTAAATATTCACTTCCATGGAGTTATCAGCAACAATCCCGTTAATTTAAGTAAAGAAAGCAGATAGCTACCTCGCAGTTCATCATTTAATAACATTTTGATACTGTTATTGCATCATAGAATCATAAAATGTCAGGGGCCAGAAGGGACCTCGAAAGATCATCTGGTCCAACCGCCCTGCCAGAGTGGGATCACCTACAGCAGATCACACAGTAGTGCATCCAGATGGTTCTTGAATATCTACAGAGAGGGAGACTCCACAACCTCCCTGAGCAGCTGGTTCCAGGGCTCTGTCACCCTCACAGTGAAAAAATTCTTCCTCAGGTTCACATGGAACCTCCTATGCCTCAACTTCCACCCATTGTCCTGTGTCCTGTCACTGGGTATGACTGAGAAGAGGCTGACTCCATCCTCCTGACACTTAACCTTTACATATTTATAAACATTAATCAGGTCACCCCTTAGTCTTCTCTCCAAGCTAAGAAGCCCCAACTCTCTCAGTCACTTCTCATAAGGAAGATATTTGACTTAATGTTTTTTGTGGCTCTGCACTGGACTCTTTCAAGCAGCAACCTGTCTTCCTTGAGTTGGCAGGCCCAGAACTGGACACAGTACTCCAGATGAGGCCTCACCAGGGCAGAGTAGAGGGGAAGGAGAAGCTCCCTTGACCTACTAACCACACCCCTTTTAATACACCCCAGAATGGCCTTGGCCATTCTGTTACAAGAGCACACTACTGGCTCATGACCATCCTTCCATCCAGCAGGACTCCCAAGTCCCTCTCCCCTTCACTGCTCTCCATCAGGTTGGTCCCCAACCTATACTGACACATGGGATTGTTCTTTCCCGGGTGCATGGCTCTACATGTGCCCCTGCTGAACTTCATTAAATTTCTCCCTGCCCAACTCTGCAGGCTGTCTAAATGTCTCTGAATGGCAGTCACTCCACCCAGTTTGGTGTCATCAGCAAACTTGCTGACGGTGCGCTCCAAGCCCTCATCCAGGTCATTAATGAATACATTGAATAATAGTGGTCCCAGTACTGACCCCTGGGAAACTCCACTAGTTACAAGCCTCCAGCTAGAGTCTGTCCTATTAACCGCAACTCTCTTACTTCACTAAGTACTCTTCATCGCTAACTTCAAATAAGACCCTCCCACTCTGAGATGCAGGTAGTTTTTTTCCTTCAGTCTCAGTGACAAGGGCTGCCAAACCTGTGAAGAGAAAAATGTCCTGTTAACTGTAGCTAATCAACCTAAACAGACCTGTCTGCTCTTGTATTGCCTTAGCAGCCTTGAGGAATTGTATGCAAGCATTAGATACATGATTTGTGCATCCTCAGAGAGATTAGAATAACAATCCTTCAAATTTCTGTAGTGAAACTACTTTTGCAAAGTTTGTAACTCACAGTGCATATTACACAGCGACTTGATAATGCACATTTTTGAGAACTTACATAGATATATGAACAAGTTCAGCATTAAAGAAATTCATGAAGCAATAAAGACTTTTATGAACTAAAACTTGACCTTAAGGATATATAGATTTATAATTACAAAAGAAAACGAGTGAGATTTTTCCTTTCTTACTGGTATCATAATTGCCAGCAAAATCTCTGGTTTAAGAGTTTGAATCTGTTGGGAAGTTTTCATAAGTGCATGTATTTTAGGGCTCTGCAGAGACTTTCTGGGTCATCTCTTCCAGCCTGCCCACCCTACAACAGCAGGAGATCATTACTGCTGCTTCTCTTCCATCCTATTTTTCTCCTAAATGCCATGTTACAAAAGTGTCCAATACTATTTTCTCTAAAATACATCCAGTGAAGATGCTGTGTGTAATTCATCTACGCACCCACTGATGCTGAAGCAAAGTGCTTCTTTAGCATGTGATGACAGATAAAAGATGAAAGCTGTGTGGTTGCTGGATTCAGTCTTTATAAGAAGATATAAATAAACTTAAGTGATGCTAATGCCTTTTTTTAAGGGTAAAGGTGTAGGCAACCTGTACGTGACTGGAAACTGTGGGTTGTGGCTGGGCATAGGTGTCCCTCCAGTTCTGGGTTTGAAGGGATAACTCTGCCCACACTGCCCTGGGCCCTTCCCACACTTTGTGGTAGCCTCCCCTCACTTCCCAGATCTTGCACCCATGGTGTTAGGCAGCAGCAATAGCCAGAAGCTTAGCCTTGGACTTACTTAAACCTTTATACTTACTATAAAAGTCCCACACATCCCTATGGCTCCCGTTACTACCAATCCATTGGTGGCACTATTCTCATTGTTTATTCAAATACTTTTTATGAGTTACACTTATCATACTTGTCCTTTTCGTGTTCTTTTATATGTCACATCAGGTCTGTCTCCAGCTTTTATTTTATGCCATCTTGTAGGTCAGCACTGATCTTTGCACAAAACAGTACTTCTCTCTCTTTTTTTTTTTTTTTTTTTTAAGATAAGTACCTTGTATGTGTGATTTCATGTGCCAGTTATTAGCTCAGGTGTGTTTCTTTGTTAATGTTCTTGAGACCAATTTTCTTTGGGTTTTACTTTCTTTGGAGACTGACTTACTTAGCAAATTTGTTCACATCTTCACATACTGCTGTAATGAGTCTGTTCCTGCTGTACTTTGCCTATATTTGCTGCAAATCCATCCTGGCACTTTTGTGTGAGATCATTTTGAGGGGAAGTATGTACAGGTAATTGAAAAGTCAAGTATTTTCAATTATGAAAATGCTAGTAAGTTAATCTTCATAACTAACCTGAAAGATGAAATTTCAATATTCCTAAACCCCAGAATACTTTCTCATGAAAATTACTTAGTAACTTACAGTGAAGTCACATAGGGAAAACAAAACAATTTATTTTTTTTAAGTATGTTCAAGAAAGTTAAAGGAGGAGGATTTTTGCTAGATGTAAATGAAAAGAATCAGAACAGGGGGAAAAACTTTATAATAACGATCAACATTTGTACTTTTGTGTTTTTCCTTAGACTGAAATTTTCTTTTCATCACTGTGTGCCTATGGAAAAAGTGTTATCAATATAATCAATATTATCAATCATATTCAATTATTTTTATGATTTATAAATGTGTTTAAGTCTTCAGTAAGAGATATTGCCAAATATTTTTAAGTGGTTTTCATTCCATGTTTTAAAAAAAAAAAAAATGAGAGGAATATGCTGGTCATTTACTATCTCTCTTGCTAGTGTGCTTGGGATTTTTTTAACAGGTAGCTCAGTCTATAAATGGCAGTATGGATAGCTGTCTGTCTTTTCACTTGGATTCAAAGAGGAGCTTTGCCAGTGCTGGATGAAGTTATGTAGGAGTGTGTGTGTCCCAGCTGGCTGGCTTAGGGTTTTTGTGAAGAATTAAATCATATTTTAACTGTCTCCCATTTTACTGCGGGCCACACAGAACGACCTGCCTGTCAGAATTAGGTTTATTTATAAAATTCAAATCAAAGTTGCATGATTTCTTAGTGGTGCTAGAACCCAGATTGCTTGAATTTTGCAGTGGCAGAGATACGTGCTCGCTGGCCATAGTAGTGGGAAATTTGTGAATAGCCCCTTGCTTCCATGCCACATCTGACATGCAGAACTTTGAGCTGAGAAACTGAGTAAGCCAGAGCACCCAAATACTGCATGGCAACTCATCAGTGGAGTGCAGTGTCAACTAGCCACATAGCATTCAGACAATTAATACATTACATTTGGATGGATGAAGGAATTTACTAAATAATTAAGAGGCCTTGGGAATAACTGATTTTCAGCAATAGAGTATTTTGTATGGTTGCAATTTCTGTAATCAAGGCTCTGTTGTGTATGAAAGTTAACGAATGTAGATTGGGAAGGAGAGAGGAGCATACTGTGTGCAGTTCTGGAGACCCCATCACAGGAAGGACATAGAAGTGTTGGAGCAGGTCCAGAGGAGGGCCACAAAGATGATCAGAGGGCTGGAGCAGCTCTCCTATGAGGACAGACTGAGAGAGTTGGGTCTCTTCAGCCTGGAGAAGAGAAGGCTTCCAGGAGACCTTGTAGTAGCCTTCCAGTATCTGAAGGGGGCCTACAGGAAGGCTGAGGAGGGACTGTTTACAAGGTCTTGTAATGACAAGACAAGGGGCGATGGGTTTGAACTGGCAAAGGGAAGGTTTAGACTGGATGTCTAATGCCATGGTCCACACCTTGCCACATGGAAACCTGATGACTTTGTTCCCCTCCCGCTTCACATCCCATTCTCTCCCCTGTGATCTCCTCTGCAAAGACCCTCTTCCCCCTTTGAGAGAGAGATCTCCTGTTTGGTGTCAACAACCTTGGTGTTGTATAGATCATACCATTGTCAAAGTAAACAAATTTATGGTGATCATACCATCCACAGAGCCATGTATTAAAAGACTGTATTCTGCTACTTAATGCAACGTCTCTGCTGCTGGTTGGAATAACAGAAGAGAAGATGATTTGTGCCACTGAATCTCCTACCACTTGTCCCTAGGCCCTGAAGTCTTTTTTGATTGTTCTGGGACTACCAGTCAATATTTCTTCTCCTCCTGCATGGAAGATCACTAATGGGTAGTAGTCCATAGAGTGCACTAGGCCTAGGAATTTTCCTAGCAACATCCCTAACCCAGGCCTAACCCAGCAGCATTTCTTTCAATAAAAACCTGGGGCTTCATGCAGAAGTTATTTGAGGAAAAGTAAATACTTGCTTTAAATTAAAAACCAAGTCTGAATCTTAAATTGGTAATAATATATACTGCACTGTTTGCTACAAGAAGTAGTAAATGGCATGAAAGAATTAAGCAAACGTTTTGTGATGAGGCTGCTGCTTGTTATTTTCCAGGGAAACCAATTGATTAGGACATAACATTGTGGTTTAGAGATCTTTAAGACACTGTTTGGTAGAATAACGTGAATATAAAAGAAAAAAATTAAATTAGCTTTATATCTAACAGTGTACAAGGGAGATGGAGGGAAGTTAGGTCAAGATGTTGGTGCCAATATGATTTATTGTGTTAAACTTCAATATAACATTGAGAGGTGCTGCACCTCTCCAGCATAACTCTCCTACTAGATACCATAAAAACAAATCATGACACGATGAAATTATTTTCCTTCAATTTAAATCTAGATTCATATTTGTGAATAGAATCATAGATTCAACCAGGTTGGAAAAGACCTCCAAGATCATAGAGTCCAACCTATCATCCAACCCTGTCCAATCAACTAGACCATAGCACTAAGTGCCTAATCCAGACTGTTCTTGAACACCTCCAGGCACAGTGACTCCACCACCTCCCTGGGCAGTCCATTCACGTGAATCTATTTTTTTTTTTTTAACATAAAGTATGTTATAAAACTCCTTCATTTTCTAGTACAATTCTCCACCTCCAAGCAACATAATATATTATTCAAAAGAAGTCTAACAGTCTTAGTCTCACAGAGATCTGTTCTGACTAAATACTATAAAAAAATCAATATACTCAGAGGGTAAATTATCCTGTCTTGGCAGGGAGGTTGGACTCAATGATCTCTGGAGGTCCCTTCCAACCTCTAAAGTTCTGTGATTCTGTAAACTAGGTAACTCTTTCTTGACTGCTTATTAGATTTAATTACTGTTTCACCAAAGGACTGTAAGCATTGCTATGATATGATAAAGCTTTATTTAAATTTCCCTTCCTCCATTGTGCCTTTATAATGACTTCAAGATGTGTAAGTAGCATGTAGTCATTCCCTATGCATGTTTAAAGCAACTTGTGCAGAGGGGCTCAGGTTCGACAGGTGAAACATTTTAATAGTTTTGAAATAGTATTTGTCTGAGAAACTGCAAAAAACCTTAAATTCCTGTTAGAATAACTAACATGGTAGAAATTCAGGGCTGTGTGTTTCTCTGTATGTGTGAGCTTGGAAAAGTCTTCCTGTTTCTATGCTTATAGGCATTATTTTCTTACATAAGTAAATTTTAGACAGGAGTGTCCCACTGAAAAAAACGACCCTGTATTTGTCCAAGTTCTTCTGTTTAAAGGATTGAAAAACAGAAAATACTGTATTTTCCAAATGGTTGTACAACAAATACTTTATCTCAGCTAGCATCTGTTTCTCTGTCATTCTGTGTGGCAGACACTGAAATTCCATGTAGTGCTAGACACTGTCCAGTGAAATAGCAAGTCACGGCATTGTGTTACAGTTTCTGAAGCACGTAAATCAGTTCATTACAGGCAAATGTCACATTTTTTTAATCCATCTTTTTTATTGTTTGAAGTATTCATTATTTGGAGGTGCTAAAAATAAATTATTTGTTATTCATGTGGTATCTTGGCTCATATTTTAAAGTTGTTGTTTTCTTTTGTTTTTTTTGATAGGTCCTCCCATGCCATCCTCCTCATCTAGTCCATCAGTTACTGAACATTTACACTCCCCTCCTCCATCACCCAATCTCCATGACAACCAAAGGTGGTTATTAAGTAATAATGCCACCCAGCCAGTTCAGGACTCTGATACAGATGAGGACTATACTGCCAACTCATATCTAGTACAGACTGGTACTGTTTCAGTGTCTGTCCCAGGCCATGGTAAGAAGAGGACATTTTGTCCGTAGTTTGAATACTCTCTTATTTTCCATCCTCTTTAAAACATTGCTTAGTAAGAGTTACATATATCAAATTAACTTTGTATTTTAAACTGATTTTCCTTTAAATATCACGAATTCTGTTTCTTCCTTACTGTAGCATAAGCACTGGTAGGCAGTAGCTTCTAATATATTAAAACTAGTTTAAGTTATTATAAAATGCATACCTAAATGAAGCAATAACCATAAATTTAATGTGCTTTGTAGCAAGTGACCAGCCTTTAGGTCGAAGTTGGTGAAACTGTCACGGTGTTTAGATTAAGGTAATATAAAAGTTACCTTAAACTACTTTATCAAGTTTAGCATGTCCCAGACATTCCTGTAGGTTCCCTGAAAGCAGAAGAAAAAGTTGGGGCGCTGTACACTGGGGAAAGAGATCTAGAAAAGAGCTGTGTGATGAAAGAAGGCAGCATTGGCTCCTGAGATGTATGTTTCCAGGTTTCTCATCCTCCTAACCAGTATGAGTAGCCAACAGGAATGATGTGTACTTGAAACAGTGCCCACATACACATCATGCCCCAAGAAAGCACGTTTACTTTTTTTTTTTTTAAGTATAATAGCCACAGTATTGAATAGGTTTTCTTGAAGTAGAAAGACTGGAAGAATAGTTTGTTAATTTGCAGCCCTTCCCCAGCAAAGCTTGGAACAAACCTCATGTCCTAAGAACGGATTTCTGTCTTTTGCTTGTAAAGAGCTCACCTACAGATGAACCACTAGAGGGGGTTTGGAGAAATATTTTCCTTGAGATTGCACATGAATTGACTGGACAGAATTATTTTGCAGAGGAAAAACACTACCTTTGAGTCTTAGTTTTTCAACAGGACAAAATAAGGAGATTTTTTTTATAACAAGCAGGACAGTAGTTAAGACTGGTGTGTGTTGAGGAAGTTGTTCTTGCCAAGACTTTTGCTGAGCAGAAGGGAATCCCAGCATAGCCAGTAAATACAGGTTCATTTTCTACTCATCTCTCATCCTACTCTAGTCCACTGTCCTGTACCTGCAGGTTTCTGACATTTGTTTCTTCAGTGTGTATGTGCAGTAGAAGTACTTAAATTTTTTGCTTCCCACTGTCAGAGATAAATCAATTGTGTATGTATACTCTTAATGGTGCTGACAGTTGTATACTGCAGCTAGTGATCTTCTCCGCACAAGCTTAGACTTGATTTTTAGAAGTGCTTCAACATGCAAACTGCTGCTACTATGTTTGTAATTGCCATAATTTAAGTAGTTTCTTTGCTTCTCTGCTGGACAAAGTAAAGACCATAAGTCTTATTGTAGTGGGCTTCTATCCCTGCAGTGACCTGTAGGGTCAAGGTTTAGATTACTTGATGAAATTAATTGAGTATTACTTGAAATGTCTGCTTGATATGCTCATGGTTGGTTTCTCATATCTTATACTGTTGGCCTTTGATGGGGATAAAGTTAAATTCTGCTCTTGCAGAACATATAACTGAGCTACTAATTCCTGAGTCAGTTACAACTTTCTTCTGCTCAGTTATTTGCATTGTTGTGTAACCTATTTACCAGTATGTGGATCTCCAAATTTACCCTAGAAAATAAAGATAGTGTCATCATGGCCTTGTGGTACAGTCTTATTTGCACAAGTACCACTTCCGTGTGTGAAAGTTAGTTTTTTCACTGATTGCCTTATCTTTTGAATGTGGATGAAGTAAGCTTTCTGTGCTAATATTTGAGTGCAAAATAACTTCAGTGCCATGTTTTGGATGACTCTGTCCAGTGTTTTATATTTGATGGGAGGTCCGTTTTGACACACTTGGGATGAAAGAAAGGTGTTGATCAAAACCAATTCATAGAGTTATGGAATGATTTGGGTTTGAAGAGACCCTAAAGATCATCTAGTCTTGTTGCTCAAGGGACTATCCAACCTGTCCTTGAAGAATTCCAGAGTTGGAGCCTGCACAACTTCTCTGGGCAACCTGTTCCAGTGCCACATCACCCTCATGGAGATGTATTTCTTCTTAATGTCTAGTCTAAATCTAGCTTCTTCCAATCACACTCCAGTTGTCCTGTAGGCCTCCTTCAAATACTAGAAGGCTGCAATAAAGTTTCCCTGGAGTCTTCTCTTCCCCGTGCTGAACAACCCAAAATCTGTCTTCCAGCCTTCTTACCGTCTTTGTGGCCCTCCTCTGGACCCCGTCTAACAGTTCCATTCCTTTTTTTTGTTGGAGACTCCAGTGCTGGACACAATACTCCAGATGGAGTCTCACCAGAGTGAAGTAGAAGGGAAAAATCACCTCCCGTAGCCTGTTGATCGTATTTCTTTTGATGCAGCCCTGGTTGGCTTTCTGGGCTGCCAGCACACATTGCCAGCTCATGTTGAGCTTCTCATCAACCAACACCCTCAAGTCCTTCTCCTTAGGACTGCTTTCTATTAATTCTCCCTCTAGCCTGTATTTGTGCTTGGAATTGCCTTGATCCAGATGCAGAACCTTGCACTTGGCTTTGTTGTTCTCTATGAGGCTGGCACTGGCCCATCTCTCAAACCTGTCAAGACCATGCTACACAGACCAGTGTCAGCAAACTTGCTGAGGGTGCACTCAGTCCCACTGTCCATGTCACTGACAAAGACATTTAATGGCACTGGTTCCAGTAATAACCCCAGAGGAACACTGGTTGTCATTAGTTTCTACTTAGACACTGAACTATTGACCATCACTCTTTTGAGTGCAATCATCAAGCCAGTTCTTATGTACCGAGTGATTCACCCATCAAATCTGTGTCATTACAATTTAGAGACTAGTATGTTGTGGGGGACCATGTCAGACATTTCATACAAGTCCAGGCAGATGACATCAGGTGCTCTTCCCTTGTCCATCAGTGCTCATCATAGAAGGCCACCAAATTATTCAGGCACAATTTAGAATCATAGAATGGTAAGATGGTAAGGTTGGAAGGGACCCCAAGGATCATCACCCCCTGC
>VWZE01024400.1:0-34015 GCA_013396675.1 Eubucco bourcierii | reverse complement strand
ACTAAATTTGTCAGGCAAGATCTGCCCTTGGTGTAGCCATTGCTGGTTCCCACCAATCACCTCTGCTCTGCTTTCCATTTGCCTTAGCAGAACTTTCAGCAGGATCTGCTCCATGATCTTGCCAGGCACAGAGGTGAGGCTGACTGGTCTGTAGTTTCCAGGGTCATCCTTTTTTCCCTTCTTGAAGATGGGTGTTATGTTTACCCTCTTCCAGTCAGCAGGAACTTCACCAGTCTGCCATGACCTTTCAAATATGATGGACAGTGGTTTGGCAACTTCATCTGCCAGTTCCCTCAGGACCCGTGGGTGGATCTCATCAGGCCCCTTGGGCTTGTGCACATTCAGGTTTCTATTCAATATTCAAAATATATTCAATTTACCCTTGGTGAAGCTGTGTTGTCTGCCACCAATCACCAGGTCTCTTAACCTTTATTGATAAGAGAGCTGTTCTACTCCCTTAATCATCCTCATGGCCCTCCATTGTACTGGCATGTAGTTCCTTGAGTCTTCCTTTTTTCCCTTTTTTGGAACTGAGGGTTATGTTTCCCCTTTTCCAGCCAGTGATAAATTCTCCAGATTGCCATGGCTTTTCAAATATGATGGGGGGTGGCAAATCTGATCTTCATTTATGGAGGATGTTTTTTCATTTTCCCAGTTCTTGCTTTTTTTACCCTCTGTAACTTGGGTGATGCAATTGGAGCCTTGGTCAGATTTAATTCTGTCTGGGCTTTTGCTTTTCTAACTTCATCTCTGGCTACTCATATAACTTCTCTATGTTCTTCCCAGGACACTTGTGCTTGTTTCCACCCTCTATAGGTGTCTTTTTGAGTCATTGTCCAGGAGCACTTTTTTTATCTGTGCAGGTCATCTGGCAGTTTTGCCTGCCTTCCTCTTTTTTGGGACGCATCACTGATGGGTTTAGAGTGGATAATCACTGATTCTTAAACCTACTTTCTTGGTTGCCTTTCTTCTCCAGGGCTTTCTTCTGTGGTACTCCCCCTAGCAGATCTCTGAAGAGGCCAGAGTCTGTTCTTTCGAAGTCCTGTGTAACAAGCTTCATGCTCACCTTCCTTGTTGCCCTAAAGATTCTAAACTCTACCATTTCATGTGTTGCCCCTCCAATAGATATCAGGGTGATTTCCCCCCATGAGTACCAAGGCATGTGAATGCATGGCTGCTACAATCTGTAGAAGGCCTCATCTTCTCTCTTTTTCTGGTTAGGTGGCCCATAGCAGATTCCCACTATAATGTTGCCTGTCCCTGGCTCACCTTTAATTTTGACTCTCAAGGTCTCAGTCATCCCCTTATCCATCCCCAGGTGAAACTCTGTGGTCTCCAGCTGGTCATTGATATGAAGGGTGATACACCTTCCTCCTCTTCCTTGCCTATCCTATCTATAGAATGTGTAATCCTCCATCCCAACACTGTAGTCCTAGGAGTCATCCCACCGTGTCTCAGTGATACCAATAGAATCATAGCCTTGCAAGTGTCAGGTGTGTCTAGCTTCTCTTGTTTCTTCTATATTTCTCAATGTCCCCATTGGCATTATCATAAAGGCAGTTAAATTTGACCTCTGTTGAAACTGCCTTACTGGTTGGAAATACTTTCTGCTGCAGTTCACGTGCTCCACTGCTGACCTGTGGTTCTCCTCCAGGTATCTTTTGCTGGCACTGGCCTCCAGGTGATAGTGGTGGAGTTAGCTGAGGATCCCCTCCCCCAGTGACTTTAGTTTAAATTACATTATTGAACTGTCTTAAGTTATATTACCTTCATGTGACTAGCAAGTTAAATTACCCTCTCTTCAGTCCGTGCAAACATCTGTTTCCCTTTTATTCTGAGTTCATTTGATGAACTCCCTCAAAATTTAAAGGACCTGATTATGTATTTAGAGTTCTCTTAATATAAGCCTTTGGGTTTGATTAACCAATGGCAATTTGCTTACTACATGAGAAGAGGAGGTCTGCTTGGAGATACTGCTGGTAGCCGTGAAAATGCAGATCCAGGGGAGCATTGCTGGGCAGTTCTCTAGGAATTATTTAATTTCTCTAAAAGCAGCGTGTTAATAGGTTGTAAAATACAAGAGTAGATAGATTTTGCAACCATCAGTTCTAGCACTGTTTCTTTAGGTAGCACCTCAAATTTACTCTTCTGGTGATCCTTCTTCACAATGCAGCTCAGTATAGTGACTGTTCCAGGAGTCAGTCTATTTGTCTGCTGATTTCAGAACAATTTACTAGTTTTGTTGTTTTGGGAAAGAAGAGTGAACTGGTTTGTACAAATCATGAGCATCTGAATATATCTTCAGGGAAGAGGAACAGTTGCTTAATCAAGAGGGAGTGTGCACTAGAAGCCAGGAGGAGAGAATTCTTCAATCTGACTGAGATGAAGAGAGTTTCTTTATGCAGTAAAGTCTGCTTGCAAACAGCAGAAGTCATGTAAAAACTGTGTTCAAGCTTCTTAACCTTTCTCCACCAAAAATTAGAGAGTACTCAGAACTTGGAGGAGAATTTACTGAAATTAGTGGTAGCTTATGTTTCAACACAGACATATATTACAATGAGAAATACAGTGCTAGTTTTTTTGGTTAAGGAGAGACTATAAAGAAAGGATACAGTCAAATGTTCGTGTTTTCTACTGACAATGGAGATGAAGACTGAATTAGAAATTCAGATTTGAGGATTTTTACCGCTTGAATTGGAAACATTTTGGCATAATCATCAAATGCAAAATAGAGAAAGGTATCTTTTCACAGAAACATGTGCACGGTGTGTCTGAACGTCTTTAAGTTGTACAAGGTTCTCATGTTTCTTATTAACAGTTTATGATGGTTCATATGATGAGAAGATCTTGAAAAAAAAAAAAATCTATGTATTATATGAAATGTTTTTCAGTTGTCCTTGATCAAGAATCTGCCAGGTGATGTACTGTAAACAAGATTTTGCTCCAACCACATGGGAGTTGCAGATTGATGGACTTTTCAGTTCCAAATGGCTAAACTTCCCTGCAAGGAGAAAAATATTGGAACTCTAGAGCACAGTGCTGAATTTCAGTTTTTGAAAGGGGAAAAATAATCTAGTAAGGCTGGCTGAATGATAACATACGAGAACTGTTCCTATTTAGAGGTCTTGTTGTAGGACATGTCACACTACAAACACCAAAACTTCTGTGGCATAATTCTTCTCTAAACATAACCTAATGACCTTAGTTCATGACGACTCGTTAGAATTTGATGGAATAGACTGTATGAAAGTATCTGTCATAGAGAAATGATTATTAATTTATAATGTCATAATGTCAAGAAACCAAAATCAGAGCCTTTTGCTTTTATAGATGCATGTGAGGGAATACAGGCCAAATGTTGAAGCCTAGCAGCAGCAATGAACAGATGCAAACCATGTACAAAGCATAGGTGTGAGTTTTGTTAGAGGCTGGTTTGGGGTTTTTTTTCCACTTTAGATTTTCCCTCCAACAATCATATTTTATTTTTCTGCATAGGTACCTCAATAAATGTATGTCATCATAACTAAACAATCTGACATTTTCTCTTCTCATGACTTCTGCCTGTCCCTTCCAACCAAAGGCAAATGAAAGTGAAATGTGAATGGAAGTACAGCTATTTGCATTAAAAGTTGGTGGAAGAATGAAGCAACTTTAAGACATGTCGTCTTCTTGCAGCTGCAGCTTTTGCTCTTAAGAGAGTAAGAATAGGATAATGTGATTTCCCCCTTCATACCTCACTGCCTTGTGAGACAGTTGGAAATAACCCATGAATACAGAAAAGAATACTTCATGGAACTTGCTGGCAGTCTTGCTTTAGTGCCTTTAAAACACTTCCCAACCCTTACTCCATCAACTGTTTTGCCATAGTCAGCCACAAGGCAAACTTCGTGTGATACTGAACTAGAACTTAGCACCCAGTTTGTCACCTGCATTATAATCAACAGCAGTTTAGTTGTGATTATTGGGGAACAAAAGTAGAGGTGAAAAAAGTGCTATGTGAGAAGGAAACAAAAGACCCCATCTGGAATACCGTGTGCAGTTCTGGTGCTNGTGATTTCCCCCTTCATACCTCACTGCCTTGTGAGACAATTGGAAATAACCCATGAATACAGAAAAGTAGTATTATAGTAGTCTTCCAGTATCTGAAGGGGGCCTACAGTAGGGCTGGGGAGGGACTATTTACAAGGTCTTGTAATGACAGGACAAGGGGCAGTGGGTTTAAACTGGCAGAGGGGAGATTTAGACTGGATGTCAGGAGGAAGTTCTTTGCAGTGAGGATGGTGAGGCGCTGGAACAGGTTGCCCAGGGAGGTTGTGGATGCTCCCTCCCTGGAGGGGTTCAAGGCCAGGTTGGAGGAGGCCTTGAGTGAGCTGTACTAGTGGGAGGTGTCCCTGCCTCTGGCAGGGGGTTGGAACTAGATGATCCTTGAGGTCCCTTCCAACCTTACCATTCTATGATTCTGTGTAATGAGATTGAATGCTTAAAAGCTGCTCCTTGTCGTGCTGAGAACAGGCAGCTCATCTGAGTTCTCCGGAAACTCTCTGGGTAGCCACAGACTTTGTTTTCATTGTTATGTGTTGTCAGATCTCTTATAATTCATGACAAAAACTAAATTTTGTCACTGTTGTATCAGTGCATAAAATTTTTATTCAGTTCTCACACTGGTCCTAAGACATGCTGCCTCAAAAAATTAGTTCAGACCTGTTTGGTTTGAAATAGTCTGTGGTAATAAATTAAGAATAATAGATCAAACTAAGAGATGTGTTGAAGAACATCATGAGGATATGCTATAATCATGGTTTTATTTAACATCATCATTACTTACACGGATGAAGGAGTGAAAATGACGCTAATAAAATTTCCTAATGATACTAAATACTGAGAGTTCTGAGTGCCAACTGGGGACAAATTGTTAATAGAAAAGGACAAGGAAAGATCATTAATTGTATGGCTAGAAACTAAGAAAGTGAAACCAGAACTGAAAAATGTAAGCTGGTCTGAGATGCAGAATATTCAAGAAAAATCTGAGGAGAAATGATGAGAGAATTTTAGTCAGACACATCTGCAACATTGTCTAGCAAGAAGGGTTTGAACTGGGTATACAAATAGATCAGCGAAGAAGGAATCAGACATAGCATCAGTGGAGTGTGGTTTGAATTTGGACCTGTTGCCTTTTCAGAGCTCCTGTGAAGTTTTCTTACCGCTTCTAGATTTTTTTTTTTCTACTGGTCATATATATTTGGACAGGAGCAATTAGATGGTTAAATGAACAAGAGGAAACAACTATCACTTGTGGCAAGGAAGGTTTAGGCTGGGTGTTAGAGAAAATTTATTCACTGGAAGGGAGTGACTGTTACTGGAGATAGTTTTTTAAATGTAGAGATGTGGTGCTGAGCAACATGTTTTAGTGGTGACATCGTAGTGCTAGGTTAGTACTGGACTTGATGATTTTGGTCGGAAGAGATCTTTATCATTCTAATATATGGGAATAGGAAAGAGAATGAAACTTCAACTCAGTACATACACTACGCACTGGTTAAGTACTGATGAAGGAAAACCAACGACCCAAGATGGAATGGAGCATGTTTTATACCATGTAGAGGTAATTACAAACAATAGGATGAAAATAAGGAAAGGAAAAGAAAGATTAGGCACATTATCAGAAAAAAAACTATCTAACAGTGAACCTTTTTGTTAAGATACTTGGCTATCCCATGGGAAGTGACAGAAGATCTGTCACTTTGTAATGTGAAAGGAGAATAAACCTCAGTTGTACTGCTGAGAACAAACCTACGTTCACTTAGGAGAAGGTGGTCTGTTTCTAGTACTACCTGTGTGCCTTTCCAATCGGACACACCTCGGTTTGTAGTTTGTAACAGAGACCATTATACTAAGCAATGGAAAGTATGTTTCATTAGCAGCTTGCACGTTTTGGTGCATTGTCTGTTTAAAGGTAACAGGAAATTCATCCTGTAGCCCAGACTTCCCTTGAAAATTGTCCATATCTTCCACAATAAATGATGTGCAAAGAAGCCGCTTTTCTGTCCCTCTTCCTGGGCTATTTTATATCCTGCAGAACCACAAAATAAGGTTGCTTATTCTCAGTGAAAATTGCCAATGTCCTCTGAGCATACACCCATACGTTCAGAGTGCCGACGATGCTGAATAGAGGTATTTGACAAGCTTTCTGTGAATATGGAGTAAGTTCATTCTATAAAAATACATGCTAACTTTTTTCTGAGGTCAAAGGCTTAGTATTTCAGCTACTATGTAGCAGTGCGTGCCAGCTTCCTTGGTAGCTACAGAAGCATTTAATTTCCTATGGTCAGAAATCAGACAATACAGGAAGGCAAATATCCTTTCGGTGCAGGTCGACAAATTTATCTTTTCCATGTGTTTGGGGCAAATATAGTTGCTTTTAAAACTTAAAAATTGTGTCTTGACTGCTAGCCAATTTATTTTTTTATCCCTTTCTGATACTTGATTTCAGTTTCATAAATCCATCTTTTTATCCATTTCCTTTGTTTTCTTAAGCTATACTTCTGTCAACATTGTTCTCATAATGTACAAAAATGTACATTTGTTCAGTTCAATTAAGCATTCAGTTTCTATGCCAAGAGCAAATTACAGTTCCCCAATCTCACCCTCACCCCTCCAAAATTAAATTTTGCAGAGTGGTGGGCAATTAGTTCTCATATCTGATTGTTGTAAGTCATGTTTTCCTCTTAAAGATTTTTGTAGTTTTCGATCTCTGTCATTTAATAGAGGAGCCAAGACCAATTATTTCTCCTCAGATTGTGGCCTTTGTAGCCTTCAAAGAACAGTCTCCCCCACACCTCCTGTGTCATTAGCTGCAAAATATCTTTCCGAAGACGATTTCGACCTCTTCACAAATCAAAGGATTCAAAGTGACAAATTATCTGTCTTAGATTCGAACGCGTGCCAGATGGGACAGCGTGCCAACTGTATATCGTACTGCGAATATGATCTGATGGAGAGACATTTCCTCCCTTCTCCCATCCCCATCAAAAATCATGTCACAAAAAAATCTTGCAAGTTAAGAAAATCTGTGAAGATAAATTGATTCTGAAATACAGTGAAATATAAAAGCAGAACATAGTTTTATGGAAGGAAGAAAACTGCATCCAAATGTCAGATCACCTAAACTAAGCAAACATATACCTGGCAGTATAGATGAACATGAGAGTCAAAAATGCATCCCTTTCCTGATGAAATTTCCAATTCTTCCACAGGCATCGTTTCATTTTGCTGGCACGATTGCAGAGCAGACATTCCTAATTGCAAGATAAGGACCTTGAATTTAAATTTTGTCACAGTTTGTTAACAGAAGAATCCTGAAGTCAAGATCGGGAACTGCTCTTTGCAAAATATAATAGGTATATGGTAGAAATTAATTCGTAATAACAAAAATTCAAAGGAGAAGGGAACAAGAGAGTTTATTTTCATTATAAATTACAAAGCTGAGGATTTTATCTAGGTACCGCTTGGACTAACTTCCCACTACAAACAGTATGCAAGCACACAGCAAATAATTTGTGTGAGGTCAGGGTCAGACCAAGTGTCTGACATCATTGCATTAAACTGTTATTTATGAGGTTTCATTATATTGTTTCATGGAACAGTCTTGGGGTTGGTTTTGGGTTTGTTTTTGTTTGTTTGTTTTTTAAAGCCTTGTTTAGGAAGAGTGGATTGAAGATCTTAACACATACTCCCATTTGTTCATCACTCAGTGACAACAGCCTGATCCTGCAGTTTTACAAGCCCTTCTTATCAACTGTACTGTTCACCAGGCCTTGGTAGCTTTGACAACGTGAAAGTTCTTCCAAAAGCATACAATGAGTGAAAGGTTGTGAAGTTTCAATAAATACCATAGGGTTTGGTTTGGGGATTTTTTGGTTTTCGTTTTTTTAACCTTCTTGTTTCTTAGTCTTTAAGCTGTTCTCATTGGGGGTTTTTGAAGGAAAAAAAAAAAAAGTGAAAGGTTGGTCAGTCATTTAAATTTTTGGTTTGGCTGAGTTAGAATCAGTTATGTCATCATGCTCATTGTAAGGATACGATGTCGCAGAGAAGTGCAAGTATCTACCAGCTTGCTAGAAAATGTATGAGTTTGCTAAGAATGGCATGCAGTATCCTGTCCTGTTGATTGTGGAAACATTTCTTCCTTCAGCTAGGATGGAGTCTGTGGTTACAGCTGAAGGAAAAAAGCTCTGCAAATGCATAAAATACGTAATTTATTCCTTAGTTTTGTTGAATGCCGATAAGTTCTAGGGCTCAATTCTGCACTTCTGAACAAAATCCAGTTGCTCTTGGATTAAATGGAGGCTGCCAGTGAGAGATTACAAGAGTAAAGTTATTGTATTGCAACATACTTATTATTCTATGATATTTATTCAATGGTAATTAAAATGTCCCTCAGGGGCGGGGGGAAGTATCTAAGTTGTCTCTTCATTGGCTTTGGAATTCCACTTAAATTTTGTTATCCCTAGCTGTGAGTTGGAGGGTGGTGATGTTTTAATGCTTTAAACATGCTACTGGCTAGAAACAAACAGGGTTCTCACAAATCGTGCTGGCAGACGCTTGCCTCAGTCATCCACAGGAGTAATAGTGAAAATTTTGTGCTTGTCCCTAAGCATAAAATAAATAAATATGCACTGGATGATGAGTAAAACAGAGTTTATCTTAAAGTCACTTTCAAAAGTAAAAGGCTAAAGATTTGGTATCTTTAACATCTTTTATCTTATTAAATATTATCAATTATTGAAAAAGGTTCAGAACTCTGCTTAAAGCATAATTTCTCTGCTCTTCTACCTAGTACACAAAAGGCTTCTCCCTTAGGTATCTCTTTGTGTCTGACTGTAGCGTTGACATGATTTCTTTGTCACTAACCCATTAGAAGTACACAAGGAGTAGTAATCCTGCTTTTTAAGGATGCAGAGACCTGACTAGAAGGCACATCATCCTTCCTCTTTCATGCAAGGCCAAGGATTCCTATTGTCAGATGCAGTGGGCATGAAAGCAGCAATTTTACAGCACAAAAACTCCAATAACATTTACTGCGGTTGGCTGAGATTGCAATGCACACAGGCACTGCTCAGTCTTGGTTGCTTAAGCACCAGCTTCCCTTGGCTTTTTGCCAGCCTGCACGCTCCAGAGAGACAAGTCCTTTAAGGGGAAAGAGTTTTCCTTGTAACTTGCTGTGGGGTAAACAGACCATTCAGGCATAGTTTATTGCATTACATACTTGGCTATGCATACTGGAATGTAGCAAAGTAATTGGTAGAATTATTTTAATCGTTAGAATTCATAGGTATGAGATACGTTCCCTGAGCCAGGAGGGAAACAAAAAATTACGTAAGGATGTTTCTGTCTGCTAAGTTGCTGATCATTTATTACAAAGGACTAAAAATATTCTCTCAGTGGGAATGTTGTATGTTTACACTAGTATCCCTGCCACAGCAACAGAAAACTGCATTAATTTGCCTCTTTGTTGCTATTGTTCTCTTGAAGATAAATCTCATAACCATCATCANAAAAAAAAAGTAACCTCAATTTGGAAATACTGTTAAGTGCAGAATACTTGCAGACTGAAAGGAAGTCAGTTACTGTAGATTCTGCCATCAGCCCAGCTCATCTGTATGTTGATATATACTCTGTTTTACAATAATCAGCAGTAGACTTACACTGTCATTGCCATAATCTGGAGGCTGTGCATGAAATACTCTTTTAAATGTAATCTTCTGTGCATTTCTTAGAGCTTTAATTTAACACAGACACTATTCAAACACCATATATTGGAATGTATTTGTACAAAAATCATATGTTATGATAGCTGAGTATACAGAAGACTGACTTGACTAATACTGAGGGCGATATCTCAGCTGCTGCTGTTTGAATTTTACTTCATTCAGAAAGCTTCAAAGAAGGATAAAGCTTTCCCTTGAATTTGTTGCTGGCAGTTGGTGTGCAAGGCTTGCTTTTCCATTCTTAGATCCAAAAAACAGAACACTCCCTCCTTTCTTCTCCTGTTGTCCTTCAGTACGTTCAGGAAAGGTTACAAATACTGTCATTGGTATTTCTTCAGTCTCTGGGTTACTTTCTGGTAGCTTGCCCTATGCTGAGCAATGAAAAGACAAGGATAGGGGTGACCTTGCACCCCTCTCTCTCTCTTTGCTGGCATCAAAAAGCAAGTGAAGCACTTCTAATGAATTGCACTTTTGATTCTTTGAATCTGCACAGCAACTCCATCAGGTTTTTACAGCTGGACTCTTACTGTAATTGCTACTGGGATGAGATGCACAACGTGGGGTTTTCAAGCTAAGTACTTACATTGTTTTACTGGCCAAAAGTATATAGCATAGTGAGAGCAACAGACTTCACAAAATTCACACTTGTGTATCTTCATATTCTTCACCCATTTCTGACATGCTGCTGGCATGCCAGCAGGCACTGTAGATAGAGATGATAAAAATGGAAGAGCAGAAAGATTACAGATTCTTAAAGCAGTGGTGTATTAGGAAGGAAGTTGCTTGTGATTCTGAACATTAGATAGGCTTCCAAATATCTGTTTTTCGTTAATTATGTTAATTTTTCATTACTTGTAGAAATTAATTCTAAAAGACACTTCACAGTTTTCATCTTCTTGACATCAGCATACAAAATCATGCTCAGGTAGTAAGTATCCACTGATAGAAACAGTAACTAGTTCCTTGTAAGCTTCAGTTTCCAAGTCCTTTAGATCTTACCTGTCTCGTGGTGTGCATCATTTTGGACATACTTACCTCGCTAATTCAAAGCCAGGTAAATTCTAATTCTTTGTTATTGCATTTCTCAATTCTTTAGAATGCATTTTTTAGAAGACCCAGTACAAAGTCGTTGCTAATGCCCTGTAATGTATAGTTCTGAAAATTCACTGCAGTATTTTTCTTCAGATGCCCTTATGGGTCTGCTTCCACAAAGCCTTTAATCGGTGACCTGTATTATGGAATATTTTTCTGTTTACAGTTTTGTATGAATAACTCAAAATAATTGGCATCAGAATGCTCTGCAGCATCATGTATAGACCTCTTCTTCACTCAGGTTGTATTATTTCTTATTTTAGTCTGGTTTCCTGTTTACAGGTCTTTGTTGTCTGCCCTAATTGTAGTGAATTCTGGCTACTGTGTGCCTAAGACACTAAACCCGAAGGCAGAGAGAGGATGGATGAGATATTTTTAAAACTCTTAGCTTCCAAAAAGCACTTTAGAATAAACTCCTTTGCAAGCCTTCTGGAACAGGAGGCCCTGAGGGGCATTTCTGGGCAGGGAGGAGGAATCAGTCCCAGTACTCACGTAGTTTTGAGCTTGAAAGGGAAATTCTTCTCTCTCCTATTACAATTAATTATACTATTAGCTAGACATTAAAACGACTAGTGTGGAAGAGGAAGACAAACAATATAGTACTCAAGTAAAATAGTACAGCCTACCCAGGTCTATCCAGTTGCTTTATCACTGGTAGTACCAGGTCAAAATTTCTGTTAAATATGTGGGACTTTTTTTTTTTCCTCAAGCTTGAACTTTGCAGCTTTGCGTCATTACCGTATAATAAATCTTCATGATCACAGGCACAACAGACCAGGTTTTTGTGTTTGGGTTTTGTTTTTTTTTTTCTTTGTGTATGTAAAAAAAAAAAATGCTTGAACTTAAGCATTTTAACCACACATTTCTAGAAATGATTAAGTACCTGTAGTACTAATTCTGTGCTAGGAAAAGTTTCGGACATTTCAATATCATTCATGCATGCTTTAGCAAGGTTGGTGTTCTACTCTGGTGTTCTGCCCCGCATTTAGTTTTCTGTCATATCTTAAAGGAACAGACAATGACTGTGAAATTTACACCTCCCATTTTAAATTAGCAAGTGTTTGTGTATGTATTTTGAACTGTTGGTTAGGATGCTGCTTCCACTAAATCTTCGGGGAATTTTAAGGCAGAAAGAAAATAAAGAACATGATTAGAAGATTTTTTTGTGATTTTTTTTTTCTCAGTGTTGATGCTGCAGTAATAAAATGTGAATACTAAATAGTCACTGACTAGCAATGACAGTTGGTGACTCTAAATTTACACAAACACAATTGAAGACTTGAGCCTGGCAGAATGAAGTTGTAGTTATAGTATGCTGATGTTTCTGTTTCCTGTTGCTATCATCTCTTGATTACAACAGAACTTAAAAGTATTTAAAGAAATGTGAAAAATGTACTCCTGTAACAGCTCGTGAGAGGTTTTTTTTACTTAAAAAATTAATATAGTTTATTGATTTTGATACTAAGTTATTTAATCTTGCCACATTAGCTATTTTTTAATCAAGTTCTTTGTATGGTCATGAAAAACATTACACAGAGGAAAAAACACAGGATCCAGAACACTTAAGAAATAACTAGCAATAATATGACAAACATTAAACTATGAGAACTGGAAGAGAGGTTCTTGCAGTTGATTACACCACTTGCCCACTAGAGGGACTGAAGAGGCTCCTTTCTGCTTAAGGCAGAAGGCACTTGGATTCAGTTACAAAGAGACTTTAAGTATTTACTCACAAAATACTATATCTGGACTTCTGGATCTAACTACAGTTCCCAGACAGTACCCAACACTTGGAAGGAGTTCTGTCAGTGTCTTAATAGCCTTCTAGATCTTCCCAGGCTCTAGCAGGGTGCTGCAAGAGAGGCAGGTGATCTCTGACCTGATCTGGTTCCTGTTGGACTCCAGACTTGTCATGGAGGCTTGCAGAGGTGTAGGCAGCATGTCTTGTGGATATGCAGACTTGGCATAACATTGGTGACACTTCTCATCACATCATGAGGCACTTAATGCCTATTCCCTGTTAAACTTGAGGCATGGCAAGTTCCAGGTAGATAAACCCAAAGAATCAGGGCTTGTTATTCTGTAGCAGGTAGAGCATGGCAGGATGCAATGGCAGAGAGCAATGAGGCAGAAGCATGTTTTGTTTGCCTGCTCATCTCTTTTTATCAGACTGAAACTAATGGCTCCTTGACCACAGATTAGCCAATCAGAATTAGGTAAAGTCAGGGCTTACTTTTACCTTTTTAGGGCAGAACACAAACAAGTGTATAACACGTATGGGTACCTTGTTTACAAGTTTGGAAGGGACATGGTGGCACCAGGCCTTTATCATTCTTTCCTATGGTTGCTTCTCCCAAATGCAGTAGGGAGAGCAAAAAACATGTCTGGACAAGCCAGGACATGTTTAGGCCTATTTTGACCTTCCATGACAGCTCCCACGATGACTTGAACAATTCAGTACCATCTGTGGAAGGCCTTTAGGAAAAACTCTTACGAATTACGAAGTATGAAAGCCTCAGGATTCAGTGCTCTTTTGCTGCCTCCCTCATCAGTGCTGCTCTAGTTCTGTTTGTCTCCTTGGGAGATGTTGAGTCAGAAGGGCAAAAAATAGTAGTAGGTCCAGCATTTCCACCACTAAGAAACATACTCTCTGCTGACATAAATACCAGACATATAATCTTATCAAGCTTGCCATGATTTCTGCCTTGAACAGCAAAGCTCTGATGCTGCTTTGTAGGTTAATAATGCTAATACGGTGTGCTGCTTTCATTGCACTATATGAATGTCTAGAGGGAAGAAAGTTGCCCCTTGCCATATCTGTCCATTAATAGTGATGATGAGGTACAAGGGAAGCCAAGTGGTGCTACATCAAAGCTTCTACATTTGAATTCACAGAAGGGACTAGAAAGTTCAATCTCTCTTTCCTGACGTATTCCCTGTTTACCATAGTAGGATGTTGGTACGTTGCTACGTTACTGCTGTGAGGTGTCAGCAGGCATCGTAAGTTCAGTTCCCCCATGTGAAAAGTAAATAAATAAATAGAGACTGCTCATCCACCCCACTTACCAATTTCTAGTGTTAAATGTTCTTCTCTGTTCTAGAGAGGCTGGCATGAATACCTGATTCCACTAGCAGCATATGCAACTAATTAGAGGCTAATTTATTTTCTGATATCATACCTCATCTTGGAACAGTAGACCCAGAGATGTTCTTTCTGGGCTTTTCCTACTTTCCCCATAGAGGCAAAGCTGGGAAGAGGTGAGTGAGGAAGAGCAAGTCCTGGACTCTGCCCTTACTTCCATCATTGATGACTCATTTTTAATGCTCCTTAAGCAGCCAGAAGAGCTGAGGAATGCCACATAGTCAAATGTAGGATACAACTGATGCAATTGGGCATGAGCATTTTGCTCCCTAAAATGATCTGTATGCATGGAGGTGATGTTTTGATTTTTTCCTTCCCTTTCTTTGGTGAGGATTTCTGTTTGTTTGTTTCTCTTGTTCCATCTTAGTTTTAATCCTTCTTTTGAGTGTGCTCTTTCTAATTTTTTCCTGTCCCTCTTCTTGCCCCTTCACCTTTGATGGCTTCTTTTTCATTCATTTAACGTTTGTTAGACTGTACCATGCTATTCCATCCTCTGTCCTACTTTCTCTTTCATCCGTGGTTTTTTTGTTTGTTGTTTTTTTTTTTTCTCTTTTCTAATGGACTCTCTTCATACCATTCTTTCCTTGCTCAGGCTTCCTACCTTCCCTTCCTCATGCCCTTTGTTGTTCTCTCCATGGGACAGGTATATCTCAGGAAAAGGTGCTTTGTTCAGAGTGTATCTGCCTTGAGGCAGATGTTTAATGAAAAAATCAGCTTTTCATCCCATGCTCCTCTCTCTCTAAAGCCCTACGCAATAAATGCCAATTACTGTTTTACATAATTAAAATAAGAGTGTTGTATTTCTTTTTAATACTAGTGTCTTCACATTAAAGGACTGGAATGCTATGCAGCATGTATGCTTTTTTAAGCAAAATACAAAAATTGTGCTTCTAATCCATGTTACAGTCTTCATTATCCAGAATTTTATGTTAACCCTTCTTTGCTATGCTGAGCATATTCCACTCATCTGTAGAAACATGAGCAAAACCACAAATGCTTATGAATCTAGTTCCTTTAAGATTGAGCATGAGAACTAATGCCCTGCCTGCTTCTGATCCCTTCTGCAGCAGGGAAGCTGTTAGAAGGGACTGAGAATTGATCAGAAAAATGCAAGACTTTTCTCTTGATGACTGCTTTGGTTGTTGAGGGAATTTGCAGTTGCAAAGACGACAATGGAAGATAAAGATACAGAAAAGTAGCAGTTTGGGGTCATTTCAACAGTGATTATAATCTTAAACTTTCAGGTGCTGGGCTACTTGTCCTGCCCCAGGGAACCACGATATTCCTGGGTACCTTAATATCCTTGTAAGAGGATTAAAAGCAGAAACGAAGGAGATGTTGGTAGCAGCAGTGATGTTAATTTTCTGAAATGTGACCGCTTTTGCAGTAGAGAGTACCTGATTTCTGACTTCTCTGTGAGATGCTTCCACTTAACCTGAAATGCCAGTCTTTAATGTGTGAGTTTGATATCAAGTGGTTCTTTATGCCCAGTATCCAAAAGCTAGCATCTAGATTTGTGCTTTTCCCCAACTATTTTCTTCACCTCTTTTATTTCCACTTTATACAGTTTCATATTCCTGTTCTTAATGTACAGAATTGTACAAATGACTGGATTTTAAGTAACCGAAGCTAACCATCGGTATTATGCTTTATAAATAAGGGTCTAACCTTTTCCCCCAAGAATATTGCTAATGTTATCAGATGATACTTTAAAACTCTGTTTTTTAACAGACACAAGTCAAGTTTGGAGTTGCAGATTTCTCCTCAAGAGATGAATAAGTGAATTATTGAAAGCAGCTTTAGGAGCTGTTGTCTGTAGTGCTTCATGCTCAGGTAACCCCATTAGAGAAAGAAATTTTTTCAAGAGGTGACAAGCAGTCAGCAAGTAGGACTTCAGTAACATTACTATGTGTAAAAGACTGCTTTTTGCATAAATGGAAGAATCATAATAGTAGAGCGGCATCAGGATGTGATTGCAGTGGTGGTGCCACGTTTGTGCCTACATGTGAGATGAATGGTTAATTGATGCACAAAGGATAAAAAGAGGTTAGATGTGTTGGCAGAAACAATGAACATTTTATGGTATATGTAGATGCACTGCTTTGGCGAGTCCCATGTTGCATGCAAGTTGAGATCACACCTAAGATTCTTCCTGAGGTGGAGAATCTATATATCACCTCAGAAAGCTCATTAGTTAATATTACAAGCAGTTAATTTGGTAGTTCTGCTCCCAGCACCCTAAGTAACCATCCAGCAATATGAGTGGGCCTCATGTGCCTTTCCATCTCCTCTGGGGTACATACTGCCCTCCACTGCATATCCTCCAAACATAAGTATGGTAGCCCTGCAAGGGAGTCTTTTGGTTCTATTGGTGGTTTTCAAAGGGCTTGAGCAGTCATAGGGAATTAGTTGGCACCGTAATGCAGAGCAGATCAATGTCATGTGGCATACATATAACTAATGCTAGGATCTGTTCCAGTGCCCTGGTAGTGTGATTGGGACCAGTCTACTTGAAAGGAAAAAAAAATACAGGCAACATAGTTCTGAGGCACCCTGGAACGTGATCTGAAAAAAAGCAGAACTACTCTTTGAAGCAAATTGCAAAAACAGAATAGCTGCTGCTTTTATGTCCTAGGACAGAAGTTCCTCTTGGGTGCCTTTGTCCTTCCCTTGTCAGTGTTTTTTCTCCTTTTTTTTTTTTTCACCTCTCTTTCCAAACATCCTTCACCATTCTTTCTTTGGTGCTCTGTAATTCTCTTGTATGCCAGTAGAATCATCTTTGACATGTCTGAGTGGCTGTCTCATTTGCCATTGTGCTTTGTTTATTCCTTTCCCGACTGTTAGCATTTTTAATGCACTCTTACTTTTTTTTTTTTTTAAAGGAAGGGGACTATTGAAGTTGCTTTTCTTAAAGCACATGGAAAATAACTTATTTCTTTAATCCCCCCTCACGTTTTAGAAACAAAAGAACATTCCTTGTGATTGATTGTATTATCAGTTGACCAACTAAATGCCATATGTTCAGTGTGTCATTATTAAGTGTATGATGCAATAAGATGCTGTGTAACAGAACAATATGAATTAACCAGGGTGTATTAAGATTTACAATCAATTATAAAAAGAAATGCATATTAAAGAAAAAGTTGAAATTCACATTTAGCTTTATAGTCTTTCAAATCTCTATAGCCCTTTAATTTTTTTAATTACAAATATTTTCTGTTGCTGTTTTCTTATTTAGCATGTAGAAAGGAGTCACAAGCACTGTAGAAGAATCTACCTTGTGAACAAACTGCCTTAGAAGTAATTTCCACTCATTACTACAATGTCCTGAACTCATAAATGAGCCCGATATTATTCTGTGTTTTGGAAGTAGTAGCTCAAGTTTGGGTTTATTTCCAAATTGTTCATATTTTATTGGCTGTTTATTTTCTATTACACTACTTTGGAGATTTATGGAAAGTGCTTGTAATTATCATATCCTTCATTTCATGCAACAAATATGTTTTACTCGACAGCTTTATGCCTTCAGTGTCACATTTTCATTTTGCAGCTGAAGACCAATCTCCTAATTACGTTTATGCACATAGTTGTTGAAGTTTTGGGCTCATTCTTAAGTGCTTTGAGATCTTTATCCAAGCTACTGTGAACTTTGCATTTCTGTGTAAGTGCAATACGGGACTAAGTCTATGATTTTACAAGTTAAAAGTCTCGTTAACTACTTTTTTAGCTGTGGATATCTGTAATTTAATTTTAAAGAACAACTTCTAGCTCAGTAGCCACTAGTATTAGTACAGAAGCAAAATGTTTGGTTGCCCAAACCCTTGAATGAAATTTCCTAGTATCCTCTGTCCTGCTAAGACCAAGAGTAGGGGAAGGATACTTTCCTGCTTAGGGATTTTGTGCTTGCATATCATGGAGCTGTAAACAAATTCAACTGTGTCATTTGCATCCTTAAATGACAAACCGTGATACAGTTGTAATTGCTTGGGTTTGATGCCAAGAATAAGTGGTTTGCAGAAAGCTTAGCACTCTTATCCCTAGGGAGATGTAAATTATCAGAAGTGACAAAAGACACAGTAAATTCTCACCTGAATTTTAATAAATGGCAAGGACATGTCACAAGTATAGCAGATATTAAGAAATACTGAAATGTAGCAGTAATTTTTTATGCGTGTACACAAGTACCTATAGTGCATGTTCCAGAAGCTATTGTAGTGCAGCAAATACCAAAGACAACAAAGATTGGGGTTTTTTTTTTCCTTCGTTCTGTTCTGTTAGAGTAGATGCTTTTTCTAGAGCTGTATAGTCCTCAGTGTGTTCCCACATAAGGGCAAAAGAAATCATGGGTAAGGAGGGACCTTCTTACCATTGTAGCAGCAAGACTGAACTTAGAAACTTTAACAATTTTTTTCTTGAGGTTTGCTTTTCAAAATGCTTTTTTTTACTCAGGAATTTGTGTGTGTGTGTGTATGTGTATCTCTGTTCCCACCAAAAAAGGTAAATACAGTTGAAGATTATGGTTAACTCAGTCTTTAATTAAATGGCTTCAAACAACTAATCTGGGGATATTTCCTGTAAGTGAGGAACTAGCATTTCTGTGTAGAAATTACTCTGCTATTCTCTTTTGTTCTGTGGGCATAGATCAAAACAAGACTGAAAATGCATCTCTCTGTTAAGTGAAAGTTGTTTCTGATCTAAAAGAGACACACACACACTAGTTGGGGCTGACTTTTAAGGCACTGGAACCAGCTAACCAGAATTCATTGGGTTTTATCACGAAAACTTTTAAAAAGCTCTTAGAGAATACCTGGTATTAGCTAAAGCTCTAACCATTAAACACCTGAGCACTAACTCTAGCTGGGGTAAATGTGGCATCTTTGCCTACCTTCATCAAAGTACAAATGTAAATTTGAATAGCTGGAGAGTTTATCATGGAGGAGGAGTTCACACATCCCTGTTGTACACAAACCTGATGATCTGACCAGCTGGGAATGGAAAATGGATGTGATTAGTTGTGCATGTAGCTGTCACAGAAAACCACGATGGCATCAGCAGCAATACATCAGTCATCAAATTTCTTTCTTGAGATTTGCTAGAGAAGAGCTAGCATCATCTCTCACATCAGTATATGAAAGACTTACCTTTATGGCCCAAACAAAAGATTTTAATCTGTATTCTCATAGCATAAGGATTATTCAGTAGTGCCCCCACAGCCTACATTTGGGTGAGAATTGGCTATAAACAGTCATAAAACAGGAATCATGCCTCTGGCAGATGTGATGTTTTTCTACAACTTCATGTTTTGCAAACATAAACAACAGTCAACTGGCATTTACTTAAAAGAAGCTACTGGAAAAAAACACCAAAGAAGATTTATGCCACATTTCTGTTTTCTCTTGTGTCTAGGCCTCCAGCATATTGAGATTTGGCTTATAGCTGGGTAGGTATTTTGAAGATAAGTTATTCCTTGCCTTTTTGACAAGTCTTGTACTGCTGAAAAAGGTTCTTAATGTAAATTTCTGAATGTGGAAATGCTTCAGATTTTCTAATTCTCTTTAAAAAGCAGCACGTAACACATGTAGTATGTCATGAAGAAGTCCATACTTAATAAAATTCATTAGAAGGTCTTCAGTGAAGCTTGACTGAGAGCTGTAAAATAATCAGGCCTGAAGATTGTGCTGTTAGAGGTGAATATTGATGCAATCATCTTATTTTATAACCATTTCAGCAAACTCTAAAATAGCTTAGTTTCTGTCAAGTATCTCAGTAGCATTTAGAGATTTGAGAACTGAGTCTATCTACAAACTCAGGTTTTATGGTTTAAAGTTCTTTTAAAAAAGATTGATTATTAAATGGTAGCAAATAAAAGAGGAAAACTTGAAACTAAAATGTACCTGTTGAAAAACAAACAGTTAATCTCTACAGGGCTTTACCCTGTTTTTCTTGCCAGTTCAGGCTACACACACTTGGACAGATTATCATGGTAATAGAAGTACTGACTGCTTGCTACTGTAAATTACTTAAACTTGCTGGTAGGGTTGCTGACAGCTGCTTAGATTTTCAGGTTTCAGAGATTATAATTGTCTGTGTTTACACCTTCTAAAAGCATTTCATTCTCAGGTAATTTTTTCAGCTAATGTATCCTAAAGTCTCCACTCCACTGTTTGTTTTTGGTTTTGCCTTTGTTTTTTTTTCACACGTGTGTTTCCAAAGTGTGAATCTCTTCAATAGATTTAATTCACCTGAGGGTGTGAAACGACCCAGTAGCTTTTGCTGGAAATGTTACTTTGTTTGCAGTGTTGCTTTATCTTTGTGGAAGACAAAAACATTTTCCTGTAATGCCACGTGTAAGTTGCGAAACCTCACACCTTGGAACAGGATGAGTGTGTGAAATTTTTCTTGCTTACACTTGCACAGAGTCAGGTAAATTGGGCTGCAGGGAGTTCTGTGGGGAGTTGCTGAGATGGGTTGCATGTGCTTCCCCCACTCCCAGGCTCTCTCTGTGGAAATGTGATGGAAACTTGATTCAACAGAAAGAAAAAAATGTTATTCTGAATATACCCTGTTTCATACCTTGGCAGTGGTGTGGCATCTCTCTTCAGCAGAACACAGTATACCCTTCCTCCTCCTCTCCACAAACACGTTGGTCAGTGTGCTTGCTATTCACTGTAAATTCAGTCTGGGAGTAGAGAGCCTTTACTTGCCTCTGCTGTATCTGTTCAAGTTTCACCGGCAGCACTGCCTTCATTTCAAGAGCAGTGAAGAGCCGTTGAGCACGTAATTGATTCCTGCAGCCCCCCTGTGCCTTGGCAGGTATCATTACCCAGCTTCAGCAGCACAACCGCTGGACTTACAAAGGTTCTTGCTTGCTTGTGATCAGGCAGTAAGCCACAGGCTGTGCCAGGAATAAAAAAAAAGAGATTTTCTGACTGCAGTCTTACCACAAGGCAGTTCTCCTGAAATGTTTGGGTTTAGCCCCTAGTAGTAGTTATAAAAGCATGTTAAATTCTAGACTTCTCAGCTTGAGATAATCCATTTGCCTTGCAGTTATGTGACACACACACACACTGATTGTCACCAGCAGAAGGTGAAAAGAAAGGCTTTTTTCTCTATGATAGTTTAACCAGAAGATGGACCAGGGAAACATGTTCAGGTGAGGGCAGCATGATTATGCCAAAAACAGAGGGATGTTCCCCCATTAGCAGAAGGCACAAGACTTGCAGAAATCCCAGTCATTCAAATCTCCTGGTTCTGCCTGTAAGATTTTGTGAGCATTGACTAGGGTGTTGCTTGCTTTATGAATCAGCAGTGTTATGTGGTAAGCAAGCTCTCCAGCATTCCAAGAAACACTTTCAACAAGTTTCTTAGTGGTGAAATGACAGGTGACAGGTATAGAGTTTGCACACTTTCTGCACACTAAATTTGAAATGAATTTTTTTTAATGTACAAATCAGATTAGTGTCAGGAGATTTCAGATAAATAATTTTTTTAAGACTAAATAACATGCAGAATACTGGTGAAAGACACAGAATTGTAATGAATCTTTTTATATAGCCTTTGTGTATCCCAGGAGAAGCACTGTCTCTTTTGCTGCTGCAGTTGCCTGGAAGGCAGGAGCACCATGGAACCTGCACTTGCTAACAGTATTTGGAAGATTTTTATCAATTTTCACTGCACCATGGTGGTGATTTACTTTGTGCTTGTTTGTATTTTTACCATTGTTTCAAAAACATTTATTTTAGCAGTGGGCTTTGTGGATCTTTATACTGTCTAGTTTGGTACTTAAATCAAAGCCTGTAGTTGTGAGATGTGGCTTCTCTTCCTTTTATCTCTTCTGTCAGTGTCTGTTTTAGAACTACAACAGTGTAGTTTCTAAGAGGAAGAGCTTAATACCACATGAATCAACCATGTTTATTTAAGGAGCTTGGTTCAGGCAGGAATCTGTGAAACTGATGTGAAAGATCACCTGCTGGAAACAGCTTTGGACCAGCAGCACAACTAGGAAATAATTTAAAAATGCACAGAAAGAGACAAAACCTGTATTAATTTATTATGTGCAGAATGTAAGTGTGAGAAAGGCTTTCACAGTTTGCTGTGGTTTATACTTTCAGAAAGAATTTCACTCCAAACTTTCTACTATTGGACATACTTGTTTCTTACCTCCATCCCCAGATGGAGCAAGGTTTCCTCAGTGCTGTTCTTAGGCATATCAAGGTCAAGAGGGTCATTAGGAGCAGTCAGTATGGTTTACCAAAGGGAAGTCATGTTTGACCAACCTAATAGCTTTTTATGAAGACATAACCAAGTGGATAGATGACTGTAGAGCAGTGGATGTGGTTTGTCTTGATTCCAATCAAGCATTTGACACCGCCTCCCAGAGTATCCTCACAGCTAAACTAGGGAAGTGTGGGCTGGATGATCAGATAATGAGGTGAATTGCAAACTGGTCAAAGGAAAGAAGTCAGAGAGCTGCAGCCAGTGGGATAGTCTACTTGGAGGCCTGTATCTAATGGCATCCCTCAGGGTTCAGTACTGGGACCAGTACTAGTCAATATATTCATCAGTGACCTGACTGAGGGAACAGAGTGCGCTGTCAGCAAGTTGCTGATAACACCAAACTGGGTGGAGTGGCTGCCACACCAGAAAGTTGTGCTGCCCTTCGGTGAGATTTAGGCTGGAGGGTTGGGCAGGGGGAAAATTAATGAGATTCAACAAGGGCAAGTGTAAGAGTCTTGCACCTGGGGAAAAAACAACCCCATAGACCAGTATAGACTGGGGACTGCCCTGCTGGAGAGCAGTGAAGAAGAAAAGGATGTGGGGGTCCTAGTGGATGGAAAGTTGACCATGAGCCAGCAATGTGCTTTTGTGGCCAAGAAGACCAGTGCCGTTGTGGGGTGTATTAGAAGGGATGTGGTTAGTAGGTTGAGAAAGGTTCTCCTCCCCCTCTATTTTGCCCTGGTGAGGCCACATCTTGGTATATTGCATCAAGTTCTGGCCCTCATAGTTCAAGAAGGACAGGGAATCGAAAGAGTCCAGTGCAGAGCCACAAAAATGAAGGAAGTTGAACATCTTCCTTACAAGGAAAGATTGAGGGAGCTGGGGAGCTTTAGTGTGGAGAGGAGGAGACAGAGGGATGACCTCATTAACGTTTATAAGTATGTAAAGGGTGAATACCAAGAGGACAGGGTGAATACCAAGAGGACAGTTCTTCTTGGTGATGCTCAATAACAGAACAAAAAACAATCAATAGAAGCTGAGGCATAGGAAGCTCTATGTAAACATGAGGAAGAAAAAGACTTTCACTGTGAGGGTGACAGAACACTGAAACAGCCTGCCCAGGGTGGTTGTGCAGTCTCCCTCTCTGGAGATATTCAAGACCCACCTGGATGTGCTCCACTGTGATATGCTCTAGGTGATCCTGCTCTGGCAGGGGGTTGGACTCAGAGGTCTTTTGAGGTCCCTTCCAACCCCTAACATTCTGTGATTCTGTGATAATTACAGTACAGTTCAACCTGCTCAGCTTAATGCTGTCCTTCACAGTATTTGCATAGCAAATAGTGATCACTCCGTTAAATCACTCTGTGGCCCATGATACTTCTAAAGTTATGATAGATATACTTCAAATGTTGGGCTAGGTAAGGGAGGTTTTTTGATGAGTTATGTGAACTGAGACATTCAGACTGAAAGATAGTTTATGTTTCAAAGTTTGTCTGATGTAAGATAAATGATTCTGTTCAAAGTTTATGTCTGATTTGAAGATTAATGATTCTGTCTTGTCCTTAAAAGGGAAGGAGCTGTTCTGGAAACCGAGAACATCTTCCAAGAAACATTTTGCAGTGATTGTCATCAGAATAGAATAATACCTCACTAAAATCAAGAGAGTATTTTTATTTTGGTTTTTTTTTTTTTTTTTGCCATTGTAATTTTAAACTTAAGGAGGAAGAGCAAAATTCTAATTCATGTGTAATCCTAAAAAGGTTATTTAAAGTCATTAGAGAACAATAGTTCCTCAGTTTGCTCTTGTGAAGGCCTCCTTCCCTTACACACTTCTGTTCCCTGATACTGTTATGAGAAAAAAGTATTTTAAAACTATTTTGAAAGTTTAGTTGCCTGTTCTTTTCCTGTCTTTCATGGTCTGTGTATTTCTTGTACTTGATAACATATAGATCAATTAATTGATCTGGAGACAAAAATTCATGTGGTGACCTACTGCTTTATTACTCCCTTACTTTAAGACCCAAGCTGCAGTCCATAAGAATTTTTACCTTCAGAGACCAGGATTAAACTTTTTTTTTTTTTCCTAAAGTTAAGGTTGTGTTTTCCATAAAAGTTTGATTAACAGCAATTTTCTAATAAAATTTTGTTTTCCCATTTTTCTCTTTAGCTAGACACTTTGGTATCTCATCTGTGCATTAATTCATTTAGCCTCTTTTCTGCGCAGTTCTTCCTTTTTTCTCCCCCTCGTGGTTTTCTTTTCATCTCACTGGCTCTGTTCCTTTTTCATTTCCTCCAAAACAAAACATGAATACCTCTTATCTGAGTTCTTTCAAATCTGATGAAACAAACTCACCTACTTGTGCTTAGAAGTTTTATATTGTGTTTTCCTATTCCTACTTATCTTTCGCAGATTTTATTAATATGGCCTTGTGTACTTGGGCAAGGCTGAGCATGCAGAAATTAGTTGAGAATTTTGTCGCTTATAATGAACTAATCTGGAGGCCTTTCAAACTACTTCTGGTTTTCCAAGCATGCAAAATGTTGAAGAGCCATCAATAGCCTTAAGTCCATGACAACAATTCAATTGACTTAGTGAAGAATTTTCCCCCTGGCTCTTGGAATTGAGGGAATGTAGTGGCTTGGTCCTTCTTCATGAATGTCAGCTATATGTCAGTAAAAGTCAGGTTTAGTAAGTAGTGGAAGAAGCTTCAGATACCATTTAATTTGGGTTTTTTTGCAGCACTAGCTGTGTCATCTGTAAGCATAATTGCAATTCGTGAGTGCATTCTTTCAGGTTAAATATTTTGGAAGTGCTGAGGTTTTTAACCTGTACAGTAGTAACTCCTTCTAAAGTAAAGAGATTTGGGTTGGATTTTTTTTGGGGGGGGTTGCTTTGTTTTTTATTGGGAGCATTAAGAAATAAAACCAGAAGATAGAAACATGCAATTTTAGCTCACTTTGAATTAATTATCTTTAACAGCAAAACTATTTAATTATTTTTTTATTAAAGAAATATTTTGGATAGCAACCAAAATTATCTGAAGCATCAAATTGTGCAACGCGTACCATGCTCCAGTTAAATGTGTGGATACTACATGTGTACACATATTAACAGAGGGCTGTGCAATTTATTCTGCTTACATTTGAAGTGTGGCACTTGGTTTTTATAACATATATTTGTAAATCACAAACTACATATTAAGGTGCTGTGTGTGAGCAAAACGGAAGATGGGATACTCCACATCGCTGTACATGCATTTTACAGGGTGGTTTTTAACTATGTACACAAAGATTTTTCTGTTTAATTCAGTCCCTTGTCAGCATTTAGAAGAGTGGAACTTTTCTTCCTCCTACCAAGTCTTTTAGTCAGCATTCTCCATTTTTATTTCAGAGATTTATATTCTTTTAAAGAAAATTTGAACTCCCCAGTTAAAAACTTAGCCTTCGATTTGCGAGCTCAGAACTTACTTCTCCACTGAATTCCATCAGCAAAGAATATTTGCATCTAGTAATGATTGCCTTACTTGCTCACGTCTGACTCAAAACTTAAAGGAAGAGGGATGGTCTGATTTATGAATATAAATTGAGGCTGTTTACAGTTTGTTTACAATAAAAGTGGTAAAATACTGGAACGGGTTGCCAAGGGATGTGGTTCAGGCCCCAAGTCTGGAGGCATCAGACTCTGATGCTCTGGCTCTGAGCAGCCTCATCTAGTTGGAGGTGTCTCTGCTGACTGCAGAGGATTTGTATAAGATTACTTTTGAGGGTCCCTTCCAAACCAATGGAACCTGCAAATAGAAATAAGTGCAAATTAAGTTGATCCCCAGGGAGTATTTAGGTGATCCCAGCCCCTGAGCCCACTTCTGTGCAAGTCGTCTGAATCCCACTGTGGAGAAACCAGACCAACAGTACACCGCTAGTGGCTGCATTATTATGTTGTTAATTTCTGCGTAAAATAAGCAGAATGTCATTTTTGCATCTCAAGTGAGCAAGGTTTTGTTTTGTTTTGTTGTTTTGGTTTTTTTTTTTAATTTCCCACTGTGGCATAGCATCCTTTCCCAGTATGATCTCCAGGTAAATTATTGGAAATACTGACACTTTACCATTGAAGGGTTGCATTGGTTTCACAGACCTCAGGTCCCAAAAAGAGAATAGATGTTGTGTCTGTTAATATCCTGCTAATGACCATGTGGGTTAGCCTGGGGTGGAAGGAGATGGTATTTGTGTAATATGACAGCAGGGTTGTAACTACACTGTTGCTTCTAGTTCACAGTTTCTATCATGCATTTTATGTTTTATGTTTGTTTTTTCTTCTAAAGCAAGATCGTGTTACCCTGGCAGATTAAACTTCAATTTACTTTAGCAGCATTTTTGTACTTTTCTTTTTTCATCTTTCTTCTAAAATCCCTCTGGGGATAAAGAGACCACAATTGGGAAGGTTGTTTGCTGAACTAGTTCCACTGTTTTCTTTTTTTCCACTGAAAGTGAAATATTTATCTCTGTTTCAGCTTTCATATGGTGTTTAAGCCATCCTCAACTCAGTCAAAACCCCACAAAATTTCAGTTTACTTTGTTATTTTAAGCGTCTGCCTTGTGGATGACAGTATCATCATTTTCCTTGATCCAGGTGAATTTGTTCCCCCAACCTGAGCTCTTTCACACAATATGCTTTTGTAACTACCTGCCATTAGCTGATCTCCTGTATGATACCATGTACAAAAGGCATATATCACTATATAGTATTTAAACAGATTTTGCCTGCTGTAATACAGACCGCAAGTTACATATGTATTGAAGGGGTTAATGGAGCAGACTGGAGGTGGATGTGTTGGAATGCTTTGAGAATCGATTCCAGCTAATGGAAAAAATGTTTTTAAAGTGAGCCGATTCATTTCCCACAGTGAACAGCAGAGAGTGGAAACAACATTTAATAAACCTTTCAGAAGTAAATCCTCCAATTTTTTTTCCTTTCACCACCATGTATGGAAAAAATACCTGCTTTCTTCTCAATGGGCAGTATTTCTTCCCACAGTGTTATTTGCCTTACTCTGCTAGGTATCAAGAGAAATCTCTTTTATGTCTTTGGATATAAATAAATTGAAAAATATGTTCTGTTTGTGTGTTCTCTACAAGCCTTAAAGTTTTACTGACTTTGTACATTTTTGGTTAAAAGGCAGATTGACCAAAAATAACCAACCCTAACATTCCTTCTCAACTGTCTTTAACTGGTTGCCAATAAACTGAAGTTTTAACTATATAGATCTTGTTCTATACAGACGGATACTCCAAATGAAAATCTCTACTGTACTTGGCTTACAGGGAAATGTAGTGGATTTTGATTTATCTGTGTCACCTCCATTTAAAAACTGGAGGCACTTGGAAGATTTGGCAGCCGTAACCTGTTACTTGTGAAAATAACACATGATGATGTTGTGGTGGTGGTTTGGGCTTTCTTTTCTCTATAGTTCTCATGCAGAATTGAGAGGCCAACAGTAATATTTTTTGCGTTGCTAACTGCACTACAGATATAATTTTGGGGAGAATTTTTGTTCTGTTAATGAAACCTCACTGAAAAATCCAAGTTTTATTTTGCATTTGAGAATTGGCATGATTTTAAATGTAAAGTGCATTTGTTGTGAACCATGAACAGTCTTTATGAAACCTGAAGAAGATTTGTGAAAACAGCCTGTAATAAAAAACACACATGCTTCATAAAGCACGGCTTGATAGATACCACTTGCACCATTAAGAACTAAACGACAAAGGATGTAATTTCAGTTCTGGCATGCAATATTAATCGAAAGCCTTTAAAACATCTTGCTGATGGGAACTATGACAACATGACATTGAAGAATTACAAACTAGAGACATCTATCTTAATCAGATTTTCAAAGTAAATGCCATAAAATAGAAAGTTGTTTTATCTGTCTTCACAGGGTCACATATCATTTAAAGTATAGAGCTTTTTAGCTTGTTTATTCTAAAAATACAAAAGACAAAAAAAAAAAAATCTGCCTTTCAAGTAAGTTTAAAGTTCAGTTGCATACTTCACAGTATGTAAGTTTTTGTGAGAAGATTGTTAGTAACTGATGATTTACGTTTGCTGCAGTAAGATTTCTAAAACATTATTGAGAACTGAATTGCAAAACAGGTGAGCATGCACAGGTATCATCAGGGTGAAGATGTTGAGGGGAAATGGATGTGAAATGAAAATACAAAGTTTCAGCTGGACCTTTAACCTGAAGTAACACTCCTGTAGAGAGCACACCAGAAAGACACAACTGAAAGACATTGGTAAAAATATTTTTTTCTTCAGTTCCTAAAGATTTGTGTGTGTGTGTGACTAATTTAATTTAGTTTTTTTCCCAATGTATGTTTAACTGGTAAGGAACAGCTTCCTTACAGAGTACAGGAAATTATCAGCATCTACTTTGTGGTTTAAAATACCAATTTTACATGTTAAGAATTATCCCTCTGCCCTTCAGGGAGCTCCAGCTACTTCTCTTGTCATCTGGTAGATCTTAGATAATTAACCACGTGCACCACAAGACCAGTTTGAGTTTCTCCACAGTTAAATAAGTCTTTCTTCCTTTTTACAAAAGTCTCTATTTCTCTTTTAAAAATAGAATAATGTTGAGACTTAAAAATGTGCGATGTGAATAACAAAATTCGGGTTGTCTTTATCATTTCTTCCGAACTTATGATGCATAAGCAAGGCAATGCAATCTTTCAGAGCATACCCTGCAGTTAAATTCCCTGGTAGTTTCTCACTCCTGGGTAGCTTGACAGGTTGTCAGACCCTACAGGCAGTGTACTGATGAGGATACAAACATTGGCCCACTTTGATCAAACTGCTTGTATGACTTTTTCCCATTTTATATTGTAATAATATACACACACACAAGATGCATATCTTGATCAAAGTGCCCTTGTCACTCCACCACATTCTTGTCACTGGGTAGCTAGCATAGAAGCAGTGGCTTCAGGTTAATTCCGTTTCCATCTGTTTGTCTATTAATTGCAAAGCAGGCAAAAAAGGAAGCTGACAGCAAATCAGAGTGCAAGGGTTCTCTTTTGGTGGTAAGCACTGTGTCACCTCATTCCTTGTGTTGGTTGTGTGGTTTGGAACTTTAAAGCAGCTGTCAGAGCACAGCCAGTTTGGACATGAAGCAAGTTACAGTAAATTATCAGAAAGGAAACTTTTGAGTTTTGCACATCTTGACAGAGAAAAAGTACACTGAGGCAGTGATTCATTCAAAAGACAGATCTGCATAATTACAAATGAACACTTAAATATGCAGGTTTTCTCTAGACTTTTCTTTTTTTTTTTAAGTTTTATTAATTAATTACAGCTTCGTATGAAAGGTGCTCCCAGACTAGAGACTTCTGGAGTGAATGGTTTTACTTTCCTGCAGAATCACTGAATCTCTGGCCCTGGTAGTGCATGTCTTACCACTCCATAAGCAGGGACTTTAAAAAGTACATCTCCTTTGGGTGCTCTAGGAATAATTAAGCTGTAATACCTACTTTCTTCAATTTGCAGGGATTTATAAGGGAAATCACACTTCTTGCCATACTTCTGGAGATCTGTCCATGTGTTAATTAGATAAAATTTCAAGTCCATCAAAGTGTCTTATTGAGGGTGTTCTTTCAGAAATTATTTTTGACTGCTAGCAATGAAGGGCTAGCAGACCAGGGACCAGAGACCTGGAAATGCAAGGTTATCTTTTTGTTACCAATTTTCTAAAGCATTCACTCTTTTCTAGCTGCTTACTTCTGGTATAATCCATGGATATTTACTTTGCCATGGCAAAGACTCCTCTGAAGAGATGAAAAAAGGAGCAACCTGAGGAGAAAGAGTTAAGATTCTCACAGAGATAGATACCAAATTACATTATGTTCACATTTTACATGTTTATATCATAATGGAAGTCTTCGCTTTTGTGTTTGTCATGGAAACTCAAAGTTAATGTTAATTATACACTTGTAAAAAGCCTAATCCTTATCAAATGGAAATCATCCCTTTTTCCTAGATGAGCAGCTAGCTGACAGGTCTCAGTGATCTGTCTGTTACAGAAAGGCTATCACACAAAATGTACCACAAATTACTTTTTTTTAATGGATATTTGATCATCTTTTCTCCTCCTAAATTAACCCCTTTCTTCCAAATGGCAGTAGCTATCATAAATGTCTTTCCTTGCTTTTTGCTTCCACATACACATTCTTCTGTATTCTTTCATATGCTGTTTGAATTCTGTAACAATTAAATGATAAAATTAATTAAGTGTAAATTACTTCTTGAAAAAGAAAAAAAGTTTTGTGAACAGCTACAGAGTGTATATAATTTACCTTTACAGTTCAAATGGCTGCTTTACTTCACTGTGGCTCCCTAGGGTAAATAAGCATTTAAATATGTTTTGAAAAATTATAGTAAGACAACTTTCTGCCCCATTTATTGTGGCTTTTCTGACTTTTGTACATATGTTCACATACATAATTGTCTGATACTGACATGCAGCAACTGCCTCAAAAATAGGGGGCTTTTTTGTTGCACCTGAACACCTTGAATGCTTAGGCTGATTGCTGGGCAAGTTTCCATTGCTTCTTGCTGCATAAATCTTCTTTTTAAGATGAACGGGGTTGTTTCACAGCCATTAAGGTCTAGGCCAGTCAAGACACTTGTAATTAAAACTTACCATTTTTAGACAAAAACTCACCTGTACCCATATCTTTTCACTAGCCAAGGGAAGAATTCTTTCTCTCTAGGATTTCCATTTTCCAACCAGTTGACTGATACGGAGGAAGAAGGAGTTGTAGGATCTCAACACTGACCATTGTGGCACACTCAGAGGAGTGTTTTCACCAGTAGTCAGTAGTGCTGCAGAGCTCATGATGTATGCTGTGTCATGATATTCCCACTGTCTGTATCAGTTCCTTAATTATGAAAAGCAAAAACACCAGTCCTTATCTGCCTGCAGTGCCCATTTCTGAGGAGACCTATGTGAACCACTTAACATATATGCCTCAGTTTACCTGCATGTGCAATATATTTTTCAGTGTGTTACAGGGATGTCAGGAAGCTTAGTCACTATGTTAAGTCTGATAACTTTGAATGACAGTTGCAGTAATAGTAAAAATGCTTCTTTAGGTATTAATTTCTTGAAAGAGGAGTAAAAAGAAATCTGACTCTGGCTTAACAGCATTCAAAACATGACTACTGAGATGGCTACATCTTCATCACAAATCAGCAGTGCAAGATTGAAGTTTCTGCTGAAAATTTCATGACCATCAGAACAGTGGAATCAGGAAATTTGGCAGGTTAAAGGAAAGATTGAAAGAACAGTCCTCAGTTATCTCACGTTCAGACTGACAATACAGAACTGAGAAAATGTAGAGGAATATAGTTTTTACATCAATGAATAGACTTAATCTAATGTTACTAGGCTTAATTCTGCCTCTGTAGCTCTTGCACAATTAGAATCATTCCAGATTTTTCAGCTGTTTCTGGTTCTGTGGTAACTGTAGATTCTCTGCCAGTTGAAGTTGCCCTTGGACACTAGAGAATATCTATCCTATGGAGGGAGACAGTGGGTTTTGAGGATGCATGATCTTTGCAAAGCTGCAGTTGCTGTGCTTTTCTAGCTCCCTTCTAGTCTGCGGTTTATGGTTACAAGCTAATCCGGAAAATCCTAATTTTTGGATGTGTTACTCTGTAGTTTCAGTGTCGGTGATGTTCATCTAATATATAACAAAAGGGCTTTGTAGGTTCATGGTAAATTTATAGGGGAATAATCTAAATCACCAACACTGACCTGAGTGAGTAGTTGGTCTCTGGGCTGAGGATTAGTTTTACTCCTTCAGCTTGTTACGAGTGAAGTCACTAGAACTATGCATTTTGGGGGTGCATAAATACCCTTTGCAGAGCATGTAGTGTCCCCCTTCCTTGCTGATAGACTGTATGGGAATGTCTCATTTGTACCTGAAAAAAACCTACAGCCCTGGTATCATCCCCTTACACCCTCATTGTACAAGAGATCAACATTATTTTATCTGCTTTGTCTTTAGCAGTGCAAAATCTGTAGTACTAAAATTGATAGATTAACAGATTGGTTCTCAGTCTGATTTGAATGAGATGAGAAATTAATGAAGAAAAGGGATGTCAGGATAACAGTTCAACCAATAAGATCTGCAGAGGAGGACTGTGTTGCACTGATCGTGGCTACGCTGCTCAAAAAGGCTAGGCAGGTAGGAGAGTTAAAAAAGGGAATAACAAAGACAAAAAGTCAGGCCCCTAGGATAATTCTGATTCAGTGATTTATCTGATGAAAAATAAATTAATCAAAGTTATTTAATCTCACTGATAGTTTTTTCTGTTGTGTAGTTAGTCCATTATGCATGCATACATGTATTTACACATGCACATCTGTAAATACCCAGACACTTGCACGTGTATGTATTGACATTGATTACACATATACTTAGATATCATAAAATGTAGGGCCAGAATTAGCTATGTACCAGCCAGTAAATAGGTTGTAATCTAAATCAGATGCAGTTTTAAGCAGACATGGGGAGGAAGAAGTCTTTCTTGTTGTTAGTTTGTTAACTTTTCCTTAACTGGCATGTTGAAAAGTAGATTTAAATTTGTGATTGTGGTAATAGGTGATAGGTAATCACATACCGTGACAGTCAGCATTGGTAAAGACAAAAGTGATCAGTTGTATCCTTACTGGAAGGTAATTTTTCATTGATGTGTTAAGGATTTGGTCTTGAAAACCTTCTTGACAATGTAAATGCTGTCATTATTTTCATGACAGATTTGGCGTTGCTGTTGTTAGTGGCAGAAGTCCTACTTAACACACAAGATAAATAAATGGAAAGGAGAATGATGTTCTTGCAAAACACATTATTCCAAAGGCTGGATTTTCTGTTTAAGCTTAGCACATATATTTCTTAACATTATCAGAATTTATTATGTTCACAATATGACCAAATACTAACTGTTAAGTTATTTTTATAGTAGTAACCTGTTATTGGAAGCATCTGTTTCAACAGAAATCCTTTTGGTGTGTTTTCTGATATTATTATTGTGTTGCTAACAATTTGTAGTTATAACCAGTTCCAAACAGGGGATTGCTTATGAAGATCAAACAACTGATTTAGAAACTATGTGAAAGCATTTAGACTGTGAGCAAAGTTCAGGCCCTGTATCTTCTGCTCTGCTTAAGACTGACTTATTATTAATTATGTTATGTTAGTTTAGGAAACAGATTGCAATGTGAGTTACATATTGTTAAGTGTTGTACTTTGTGTCATTAGTGATTGCTAAATTAAGATAATAAGAAAATAAGACCTTATAGTAGCCCTTATAAGCCCTAATAAGACCTTATAGTAGCCTTCCAGTATCTGAAGGGGGCCTACAGGAAGGCTGGGGAGGAACTGTTTACAAGGTCTTGTAATGACAGGGTTAGGGACAATGGGTTTAAACTGACAGAGGGGAGATTTAGACTGGATGTTAGGAGGAGTTCTTTGCAGTGAGGGTGGTGAGGCACTGGCACAGGTTGCCCAGGGAGGTTGTGGCTACTCCCTCCCTGGAGGTGCTCAAGGCCAGGTTGGACGAGGCCTTGAGTGAGCTGTGCTAGTGGGAGGTGTTCTTGCCTATGTCAGGGGGTTGGAACTAGATGATCCTTGAGGTCCCTTCCAACCTTACCATTCTATGATTCTATATTTGATAATAAGTGGAAAATGGGTAATAATGAATAATTAATTGCAGGTACCATTTAAGATGGTCTGGATTTGA